>JBAMJV010006486.1:170000-260473 GCA_037951105.1 Echinarachnius parma | reverse complement strand
ACACTTGCACTTGTGAAAGTCATATTTGAATGTCCTGATATCAAAATTAAGGCTACTAGATTGTTAATAATTAAATGAGAACATCTTGTATCCTTTCAAGTCAAGCTTCATAGATTTTGCAGTTATTGTGATAGTGATATATTTTTAGCAGTAGCCATTTTCCAAATGAATTGTACATTTTAGATGAGTAATTTTTGTTTGGGGCCAATTGTGGAGCCCTAAGTTAAGGTTTAGTGTGAAAAATACATCTTTTGTATGTGCACATTCATTTATATAGACATTCTAAACAAATTTCTGATCCTGTTGAAACATGTACAGAATATAGTATTATCTGTTTGTCTTGCGAAATTTAACAAACATTTTTTTTCCAGGAGAAAACAGTTTATTTTAGCATTGGATAACTTTAAGCATTTAAAAATGGGGCCTAAGTAAATGATGCTACCATTCATCTGGTATGAGCTGTGTGGTCCCTATTTATAAGTATGCGTGGGTGTAACGTTACGGCTAGGTGATAGAATGCTCTTGCTGGCTGCGCCGATTAGACGTGCCAGTATTGAGCACTAATCGGTCTGCTGCTCTTCTATATTCTGTATCTTATCCGCGATGAATAATTTCTTCCTTAAATCATGAAAGATGTACTGTAGTTTAATTTATGAAGTTGCTTATCACCATTTTATCAAAATCTCCATGACTTAATTACTGTTCATCATATTACATTGGTACCTTTTTGTAGTGTTATACAATTTGATGACATGACTATACAATTACATACTTTTTAAAATATTTTCAGGGGCTCTTTTATGAAATTAAGGTGTTAAATTGCCCAGAGTCCCTGTGTATTTTTTCCTATTATGAAAATGTAATTATCGGACGTTTGGAGAATCCATAATTTTCTCTTTTTTTGTATTAAGCACTCGACTGACCAAAAGTCATGTACATTTTAAGTAAATTAACTTAATTTATTGTGTAGTATGTAGTTACCTTTTGTACATATATATGTATATCACTACATTAGATACCAAACAAGTCGAAATTATTTTGAGGCATTATTGTGTTGATCATGTGCTATTTGTTGTTGGTTTTATTTTGTGTAATAGAACTTTAATAGACAGCATTGATGTAAATGTTGAGGAAAAAAAAATTAATAAAAAAAGCTTTGCGCCGTTGTCCAGGATATGCATTCCTCTTTATGAATACTTTGTGCTGTCTCGTTCGTATTCAACCGAACTCAAAGGAGTGTTTCAACAATTTTTCAGACAAATTCGAGTACTGAATTGTGATGTCACAAAGTCAGATGAGTTTCATATGGTACAGTTGGAAAACATGGCAGCCTCCAGTGTTCATTCAAAACAGATAAAAGTGGTTTCAAAAACATTGATTATTTCCATTATTAGTGATACCCAAGAGGAAATATACTACTAAAAGTGACAGGCATTATGCACTTATCAGTCGCAGTAAGCACAAATGCCAGCGTTTGGCTCCCCTTTACTGTTTCTGAAAATAATATTGAAGTGGCCAGGCAAACTAAACGCATGTTATCTTCTGTTCATCTCTATTAGTGTACACATCAACTATTTGTTAACCATTTGACCCAAACATATTTTGTTTATTTTAAAACATTTTAGTAATTATTTTTCTCCATATTGTGAAGCCCCCACTTCTGAAAATCTCTCCATAGTAGAATTCTATTGTTGACCTGTTGTGACATCATCAGCCATTCACTACTCAGTTACAAAGAAGTTACCTTCACCCAAGCTGAGTGCCTAATCACAATAGCATCACACGGTTGAATAGAATACCAACTCACACACCTTCAATTTCAATAGCTGTTGCTATGTCAGAAGAAAAGCACTGTCTAAGCTATTGCATGGAGGTATGCAGGGCATGCTTTTGTGTGGATGTTCTTTTTGTACTTTCATCTTTTGTTAATCTCATGGTAGCTGACCAGTGATTGACAGATGATGTCATAACAGGTAAACAATAGAATTTACTCTGGAGGGTTTTTTAGGAGGTGGGGCTTAGTAACATGAAGAAAAATAAATGATAAAATGTTTAAAAATATACAAAACATATTTAGGTCAAACCGTTTACAAATATTGAATGTGTACACTAATACAGATGAACAGAAGTCAACATGCATTTGGTTTGCAGGGCCCCTTTAAATCAATAAAATAATCTCCCCTAAATCTCTGGTTTGAATCCTGCCGAAGCCCGATTTTCATTGCTCACTTTCATTTATTCATGATACATTCATGATACATTATTTCAGTTTCCCCTTTGATTGAATTTTGATGATGCACATCCATAAAGTATTATCAGAACAGTGCAACCAATTATTATTTTTAACAAAGGTTTGCAAAATGTTGATGTATTGCAAAAACTAGCAATACTTGCCTTGTCTATGATTTTTGCATAGAGGTGAATTCTAAATCATCAGCACACTTCTATTACGAGATTTATTTGTGCTAGAACAATTGGTACAATTTTGAGCTGGTTCCAAAAATAAAGGCCTATTAGAGGCAATACTTGGCTTTTTGTAATAATCATAGCTTATTGTACCATAATTATGTTGAATACATACTTCAAATTGTTTTGGGATCAGCATTTTATTCAGACAATTTTTGATCGTCAATACTTTTTTCTTTTTTCTTTTTAAACAAATAAATCAATGGTAAGTATGTAATCTGTAATACGTATATTAGCGTATAGAAATTTCAACAACTGTCTTCTGTGTGCAATGAGGGGGAACGGGGTAATGATTGCCGAGTAGATGAAATAAATGTCTATTACAATTTGGAAATTACAACATATTACAAAATTAGTGATAACAATTTGCATAAATTACAGAACATTATTATTGAAGATAGATTTTAATTAAAGGGTACCACCACCCGAAAATAATATTCTTATAAATAAGAAGTTACATTTTTTAGTAGTCCATTCAAGTTTAGAAAAATATACTTTTCAGAAAATTATATACCGGCTAATTGGAAAAAGCATCACAATACTACAACATGTGTTCACTGGTCTGCATACGAAGACTACCTTTTGTCTAGGACGAACGCATCGTGATTTCAAAAGATCCTTATTCGTAATTACTTAAAATTGTTAATAAAAAAGCTAAGATATGCAGTTCCTAGCACTTGTTTCTATATACCTTCCCTAAAATAATAACATTTTGTAACTTTTATTTTTAGGTTGAAACTTGTCGACGCAAACCAGAAGTAATGCCCCCTTTGGAATGGGCTTGATGAAGGAATAGAGACCAGATTATCAGCCTGGATTCTTCACATCTGTTGTAAGAGAATAGCAGGTACTTGGACAATATTTAGTATTCTGGGGACATTTTCTGAATATTTGTTTAAATCTTACAATAATTGAAGTCTCAAATGTTCCTACTGGAAAAATCTTTAAAACAGTTAATCGATCACTTAAACGTATTCTAGCAAAAAATGATGATTTACACAAGATGAAAAAAATGGGTTTATTAGTTTTTGCATTTGAAGTTTTCGTAATCAATAAATTGATCATTCTGAATCAAAATCTAATTGCATGATTTTTCCCCCCCAAACGAATGTTGTATTTATGTTTTGTAGACATGTTGGCATGTAAATAGAGCAAATTTCCTTTATTTAGCAATAAATGCATTATTCTTAATCAGGATCTATTGACATCATTTTGTTTTCACCCTACAGATGACACTGGGAGTTGACAGAACGGATGGTGACCTGAGAATGACCCAAGGGGCTTGGGGAGGCCATTGTGAGCACATCCGACTGAGGCCCTCGCGTACGCAGTTCAGTTGGAGTCCCACCATCGGACAGGTCCTCTTTTGCTGTGCATAAAATCTGAGCTAACTCATGTTGTTTGCTAAGGTTCCTCCCCTCGTGCTTCCTATGCCAGAAAGGATTCACGGAAAACACTGTCCCTAATAGATAGGACGATAAATTGAGGTGCCGTGTACGAGACGGTTACATCCCATGCACGCAAGAGAACCCAGTCTATTACTGAAAGAGTGCAAGGTCCCAGTTGATTAGTAACCCTGCACATCACAAAAAAATACAGTCAAACCTGTCTACAAAAACCACGTAAGGGAGACAGAAAAGGCAGTCTTTATAAGCAAGTGGTCTCTATAGGCAGGTTCATTAACATGTTAACTGCTGTCGAGGGTATCAAAATTAGTGGTCTTTGTAGACAGGTGGTGTTTATAGACAGGCAGTCTCTAGAACAGGTTTGACTGTACTGCAAGGTTTGAAGGGAGGCAGTACGCTGAAAAAGAAGATTAAGAATGAGTCATTTCCTCCTGTTTTCAATCAACAAAGAGATCATCAGATGTTTGGCCAAGATTGGACAAGCATGCAGCCTTCTGATTGGCTGCCTTTAGGTCTTTGCGGCAACCAATGGTATAGTGTGGGCATATTTATCCGGGGGGGGGGGGGGGGGGGGGTGGGTGGGGGGAGGGGGAGGGCACTACTTATTGAGGGAATTCCACTTATCCGGGGTACACTACTTATTAGCACACTACTGAAGGGGGGGGGGGGGGGGGGGGGGAGGGGGGGACACACCATGTATTGTGGGGCCCCACCTATTTTAGGAGCACATTCTATTGTTCACCTTTCTTTTTAATTTCTTTTTTTGTCCGGAGCATTAAATATTCAAATTCCAGTTCGTTTGTGCAATATTTACACAAAATGTTATACCTCTTTAAGATTCATAACCACAATAATGAGTGGACACATGCCCCTGGGGTAGCTATACCACCAAGGGCAAAACTGGTTGTAAAGGTCCGAGCATTGCAGGTGTGGTACTGTATCACACTAATTGTGGAAATGTCATTTTCACAAACTACATCTTGAATCAAATATGGAGAAGTAAAAAAAGAACGAGTATGAAAAATAAACGTATGAAAATAATTTCTTTGTTCACTTTCTTTTTTTGTTTGTGTGTGTATTTCTGAGTCAGCCAGATAGAGAGATAGAGGAGGGGGGGGGGGTGGGGGTGGGGGTGTTGCACAAAGAGTTACAGTCAATTGTAAATACGCACATTTTAACCAATCAGATTTGCACATTTAGTAACTTGTTCTGACTTGCAATTAATCGCAACTTTACGATCGATGGTAACTCTTTGTGTGACTTTGTGTAATTTCTTTGTTCACTTTCTTTGTTTGTTTGTGTGTGTATAACTGAGTCAGCCAGAGAGAGAGAGATAGAGAGGGGGGGGGGGGGGGGGGGGAGAGACAGAGCAAGTGAATATTTTTTTTTTGGGGGGGGGGGGGGTGTTGCACAAAGTTACGGTCAATTGTAAATATGCACATTTTAACCAATCAGATTTGCACATTTAGTAACTTGTTCGGACTTGCAATTAATCGCAACTTTACGATTGATGGTAACTCTTTGTGTGACACCCTCTGGAGGCGCTTCACAAAGATCCAAAGTTGAACTTAACAATTATGGAAAGCTATTGGTAGCCTTGAAATAAACCATAAAATGTGTATTATTTCAAGGCTTCTTGATAATAACGAAATTAACTGATTTTATCAAAGAACCGTTTCAAACAAGGCGATAGCCGTAATATGTCTCGCCCAATTCATTTGCGCACATTCATGCCAACGAAGTTTGGTTACAAACAGATGCAGGGTTGGAAAGTTATCAACCATTATAGACTCTTGCAGGTAAACTTTCACATTTGACCTTTGACCCAAGAATATCATGGAGGCCAATATAGGGCATCTACCAATCAAGTTTGGTTACAAACAGATGCAGGGTTGAAAAGTTATCAACCCTAATAGACTTGCAGGTAAACTTTCACATTTGACCTACTTATGTGACCTTTGACCCCAGAATTTTATGGAGGCCAATATAGGGCATCTACCAATCAAGTTTGGTTACAAACAGATGCAGGGTTGGAAAGTTATTCAAATTTGTGTAAGGTCACGGACGGACGGACGCAATTTGGATCCCTCCCTCCACCTCGGTGGGCTCGACAAAAATGGCTTTCCATAATAGTTAGATCCAACTTTATAATTAAGTTTAACTTTGAATCATTGTGAAACACCCCCTGGACTGATATGATACGGGCTGAACACTTTTCTCATCTGAGGTTCAATGTAACCTTGGGTTGTCTTGTGTTTGTCCATGCCTTAAAGGAATTGATGCTATTTGATCCAGAACCCACTGTCTAAGAATTGAGACCTCTAATTTTTAGCAAAAGAACAAAAACCCACCAAGTGCCTGCAACTGTATATCCGCATCATGCAGAGTTTGTTTGCAGTATTAAGAAGAAGACACAAAACACAAAGTTATAACGGCATATTTCATATAGCTTTTATTTGGATGAACCGTACAGCTGTAACAAACAATTTTTAAGAATTCATCATCTTTGATTTCAAATGAATTTCTTTTGGTGCAATATACATCTCATCTTTGTTCACATAAAAACAAATATTTTCTTCACATAAAACTCAACATTTTTCTTCACATTTTACAACACAATTTTTAAAACAAATTTCTCACATCAAAAACACTTCTTTTTTTTGCTGAAATACACAGATGGTTGGCAAGTAAATAAAAGGAAAACATTTGTTTAAAAGCAAATTGGAGGCCTGTTTCATAAAATATTTCCAACTATTGTAAACTTGTGTCCAATTATTATGACTTCTGTGACAAAGCCAATCAACATAGAGCATTATAGATACAATTGGACAAATGTACAAAAATTAGACAAGTTTTATGAAACGTACCTCTGAATTCTTAAATATGAGAATAATGCAACTTAAATATATGATAACTACGCAATTGCCAATTCAATTAAAGGCACAGCAGTTTCTTATCTGGAGGGCGCTTCAAAGGATGTTATTGAGTATGCAGCTAGATCTGCTCAAATAATGAACTGTATTATGCTTGAGAATTGCACTTTCTCATGAGGCTGCCCATAATACAAAGCAGGGGAACACATTCAAGTCTTTTTTTTTGGGGGGGGGGCTACTTTTCAAGATTAAATATGATTTGGGGGACTCTTTTTGGCATTCCGGGAGTCTTAATTGCCCTGAACCCAATGCATTTTTCATTGTATCAGTGAAAAAAATACACAGGGGCTCGGGCTAATTTGCCCCCGAAATGCCCAAAAGAGACCCTGAAATTTGCATCGAGTTCAATGCAACAACATTTTGGAGTGTCATTTTCATGCAGGCAAGCTTGAAAAGTAATAATAAATTGTTTTGTTTGTTTTCCCCTGAAAGATATGGTGTTGCCATCAATATAATGTGATTTGTTGAAAGTGCTCTCTGGATATGGTGATGTAGTCCAAATTCTAGTCTTGGGCTTCAACACAATCTTTTAAATCAAACCATATCCATTTCTGGAATTTTTCCTGATACTTTGTAATCTTTTCTAAAGTGATCTTTCTAAATGGCTTTTCTAGAGCATTGTAGATAACCTTATTAAGTGAAACACTAATTCCAGCAGAATGAAATTCACCTTGCCATCTACTGAAACATTTCTTGTGTCAGAGAAATAAACACGTCCTACATTTTATTGATTATCAGATTCCTTCTTCTGAAAGTATAAGACCTAATATTATTTCAAAATGCCTTTAGTAATGCCCTGCAAAATAAACTTAAATGTTGGATGGAAAAGGGTGTCAAGTTATAATGAAGTCGTCCTCTAATCTACACATAGTGTGTTAACTTTATAATAATGAAATGTTGCAAAAGCTATACTAAAATAAAAATGTTTAAAACGTTTTGTATCAACTGCAGATAAATGATGAAAGGAATATTTACAATGATGTAATACAATTTTCATCATTGTATATTAAAACAATGATTGATTCATCATTAGCAGTAAATTTGCTGCAAGTAAACGATTCATTAAATCAACAATTCCAAACCTTCCTGAATGTAGGGCCACATTTATGAATTAAATTATGAATAATATGCTTCTATACAATGGGTCCTACATGTAGTATTTGCATGACTTGTTTTTTAACAGGTTAAAGCTTGTTTGAAAATAAATTCTAGAAATCATATAACTATTAAATATAACTCTGATGACGAGGTCCACTCTCAACACATATACTTTCTAGTTAAATATTGGTAAAGAAATATGTGTGTTTGACTCTACAATCAGCATAGCATAGACCATCTGCTTTGTTTTGCATCCAATGCACAAACAGAAATCAATGCTAGATTTATAATAGAAACATGAACATACAATTTAGATTGTACTGAACAACATTCTACAAATGTATTCTATTTGTGATTATTCTATTTTGTTCTACTTGCACAAGGTAAACATATATGATTTAAGTCTGACTTTGACTATTATACATGTAGACTGGAACTGTGAAATTAAAGCAGTACATTAGAATACATAACTACAAGTATATGTACCAGTATAATGTCTATACACAAGTATGCCTCGACCATTCCGTAACAAATTCTTATCTAAGAACATTTCATTCTAAGTATACATGTACAGTCAAACCTGTGTATAATGACCACCCAAGGGAAACATGACAATTGGCCAGTGGAGACAGGTGACCTCTAAAGACAGGTTCCATAACACTGTTTTTCTCAGCAGGGGAACACTTCTGGTGGCCAGTTGTAGGCAGGGCTGGCTGTTATAGACAGGTGGCCACTAAGACAGGTTTGACTGTATGTATGTACCTCCTTCAATTACTCAATCTTCACTCACGTAATAGAAACACAAAGACCTTTGCTATACACCAAGACTCGTGAAACAATAACAATCTGCACTCCATATACACTCTCTATACATTAAATATATTCCTTTCAATATATCTCCATTAAAAATAAAGAACAAACCAAGATCTAATACAACCATATCACAAACGTTCTTCCCAGTATCTCACAGTAACTATGGTACATATAATACAACAGTTTTGCTTTATATACTGTATATACCAAATAGCGTACTAGTATAATATGAGACATCTTTCTAAAGCATGCTACACAAAACATTTGTATTTCATTACCCCTGTCAAAGGATAACAACATAATCATCCCAGCACGTATAGTGCATGTTCAACTCCCCGGGGAGTAACTCACGACAGCATAAAGACTAGAACAGCACAAAACTGTACATACTCTCCAATCCTATCGAGCTCCCAACTTTACACTGGGTTAGAGAGCAGCAATTGGGGGTTAAGAGTCTTACTGAAGGACACACGTGTCCGGTTAGGTATTGAAGCCATGACCTTCCCATCCAAAGATGAATACCTAAACCACTATACCGCTACACTCCCTTCCCAGGCCCATTTTGAAGACGTGGCACCACCCTGAACGCATTCTTATTACGTCCTCTTTGCTCCTGTTGGCAGGCAGTTAAGCACTATCTGGTTATCTGCAGTGCAACCATATACTTCCTATAAATTGAAAATTAATAATTTTAAAAAGAATATTCCCCTTATCTGTATTTTCCATGTACAGCTCGGTAAACTTCTCTGAATCATCATACAATTAATCTTATCTTTACAGAGTAAAGTCATGAGAATATAATCATCACGGTGAAGATAATCATATATAATGGGTACTGGGCTGCATACAAAGTGATTGGAATAATAGCAAAAAACATTTATACACAAGGCATTCCATCAGAGAATACAAATAATTTGATTTCATTGGCTTTTTAAAAAGTAGTTCAGAAGTTTTCTACCTTCCAGAAACAAAATAAATTAAGTTGAAGAAAGGAAAATCTTCTTGTGCAGTGCAGAAATGGTGACTCAAATATTTTCTTGCGTTTAAATCACTTAATATCAACCATGCAGCATAGTGGACACCTATAGGTAGGTTGGCCACAAAGTCCAGTCAGACTTTACTAGATAACATTTACATAGTGCTTTGTAGCAACTTTCAATTCACTGTTACATGTCGAATACAATCATTACACTAGCTTTAACTCCTTGCGTGCCGAGCTCGCATTTTTGCGAGTTACAATACACACAAATGCCATAGAGCATTAACATCCCTGGCACTTAAAGAGTTAACTGCGCTGCCTTCATAAGACCATCAAGCATATTGCATTTCAAGGAGTACATGTATATATTCCTGCCAGGTCGCCTCGACCATGTGGATGAAGCATCTCGCTGAAGGACAAAAATGCACAGTTGGGAGTGGAACCTACAATCTTCACATCAATAGATCAGCGGCCCAAACAAAATTACCACAACGAGAGACAGCCAGACTGCCGTGCATCTAAACCTTCCTTTTACTTAACATCCTTTTATAACCTTTGTGCATGACGGGAGGTTTCTTTTTCAATCACTCTGGCTGAAAATTGGGAGAGTGACCCAGCCAGGGATGCCAGTTTTTCAAGCAAAAGCCTAAATTCAGGTCCTAACAAATTTTTAACCAACAATTTGAGGCCAGATTTCAGGCTTGTTTGTGTACAAAGTAGATAGTTAATGATGATTTTCAGGCCCACTTACAAATCTCAACTGGCAACCCTGGTCCCAGTGATGTAATGGGGGAAAAAACTGTGAAAGCAATCATATGATAATAATAATGTTTTGATTAGCGTCTGATGCAATTGATAGTCAAATTGCTTCACAGAGTCATTATTACCCCCATCATCTGACAAACATACATAATCAATCAACACGCGATGTACACTCATTCAACACGTGATGTGCATAAATTTGTCCCTTGGGAGCATTTCATTCTGGCCACCATAAAGGTAAACGTAACGTTGTACGCAATTATGTACAGTGTGTACACATTCCGATTCTGTGGGGATGGTCCCTCGTTGATGTACTGGGAAAGTCCCTTTGGTGATGTAATGGGGGAAGTCCCCCGGTGATGTAAAAGGGGGAATTCCCCTAATGATGTGATGGGGGGTACGTCCCCATCTCTGCGTGACTATGTGTTGCTACTGGTTGGTGTGCTGGTGGTCGGGTTGTTTGGCTTGATGAAACCATGGTGGCCAGATGGAGAGGGGCCTTGGTGTCTCACTCTCTGCGCATGCTAGCAAGACAAGAGAAATGAGAGATAATAAATATTTAGTCAAACAATAATAATTTGCCCCAAAAAATACAATATAGTCTCAAATTATCTAACAAAATTAAACATGTCGATATGAAGACGGGACTGTTTCACTCTCTGTACATACATTACAGAGCACTTTACAAGGTTCTACTGTCCAAACTTGAGTCTTACTATGCGAGGGTTTAGGGGCGCTGGTCCTACAGGGGGAGATGTCTGTAGAGCGGTTAGCTCTCCATACATATTTCTGACAAGATAACCAACTGACAAGATAACCTGTCTGCAAAGTTTCAGTCTACTATGTGAGGGTTTATTGGCATAATATATTAATATACATGCTTTGTATAAAGTTGATTCTTACCATGTGAGGGTTTAGGGGCGCTGGTCCAACCGGGGGAGAGGTGCCGAAGGCCGGGCTGATGGGGGATGGATGACTGGCAGTAGACCGATTCGCAGGTGATGGAGGCGTCAGGGCAGGATAGGCTATAATGGAGATGAGTTACGAGAGAGAGAGAACAAAATTAAAGTCAGTTTTGATTCGTAAATCAGTTCCGCGGTGCCATCTTGCAAACATCTGACGCACGGCGGGTAATTCACACTGGCTCATTGTTTATATGATGTAGGCACAAACTAGCCTCTAGTTCAAAATGGCCAGCCGCTGTTTAGTATCCCCTTGCATGATTATCTTGACATAATATTTTATATGTTGATGTTGATGTTGATGTTGATGATGATGATGATGATGATGACGATGAGGATGACGACGATCATGGCGATGACGATGAGGATGACGACGACGACAACGACGCTGATGCCGATGATGTGGATGTTGATGATGATGACGACGACGACGACGGCGAAGAAGACACTGATGCTGATAATAACAAACACTAACAATGTTTGATTTATTGACTGTACAGTGTGACACAATATCTTAGAACTTTAAGCACAATGGATGCATGTAAAAGAATAGGCTGCGAGAAGACAACACAATTCAGTTAATTAAGAATGTCAAGATGGGACATGCCTGTTTGGTGCAACAGAATAGGTTCACTGACCCAAGGAAAATGTAGAAGTTTGATTTGTTGTGACAGCTACTGTTGGCGGTAAGCCAAAAAGATAAGAAGAAGAAGAATGAATGTCAGGGGGATAGGTCCCGTTTTGGAATAGAGGCTAGAATATCAGTGAGTATCATGTGATCAAGGCTTAACCCGATCAGGGCCCCGTTGCAATTAATTGTAAATCCGATCATGTGACCAAATGCGCACATCTGATTGGTTCAAATGCGCAAATTTTCCAACTTGCAATTAATTGCAACTTTGCAATCGATTGCATCTCTTTCTGCAACGGGACCCAGGACTGGTTGATTTTGCCTTAACATGGATTCTCCATAGACCCCTGCCCAAGCATGTTCGGGACCAGTCCTGAATGGGTTATTAAAGGGGTGATAGAATGTGTGTGGGCAGAGATAATGTTCAAGAGAGCAGTACATTAACCATGTGATCAAACATGTGATAATTCAATCATCTAGCATGCCTCAAACTACAACAAAAACAAAAGGGGTCTATTCAAAGGAACATGTAATAATACCCCCTGATTAACCTTCTCGGGAAATTGGGACATTTAAAGCTACCATAGGGTATTTGCAGGAGAGCGTCATTAAGGTGGAAAAGGCTTTGAAAACATTATTTACTGTACCGTATTTGCTGGTGTATTAACCGCACCTTTTTCCATACAGAAGAACTTGTAAAAAAGGGGGGTGCGGTTAATACACGGGTGCGGTTTATAGTGTATTAACCACACTTTTTTCATACAGAAAAACTTGCAAAAATGGGGGTGCGGTTAAAGGGATCTAGTAACTTTGTTGACCTGTGCAAAGAGTGATGAAGGGTTGATGCAATGTATATTGTTGTTATCTCATATGTCCACAGGGTATTGTGTGAAAATTTCAAGTCAATGGACATTGCATGGCCAAGTAATGAGTGAAAATACAAAGTGATATTCACTAACTCACTGCACTCACTTTGTACACAGAAGAAAAACTCGCCCGGAGTTTTTCTTATCTGAATATTTCGATCGTACATATCTTTGTAACGAAAGGGAAATTTGAAAAACCGAAACCTGTCCCATGATTTTATTGTTAATACAAATACAACAAGGTATGAGGGAACCGCTAGAATTAAAATTTTATTTTGAGGATTTGGACAATGTTACTAAGTCCCTTTAATACACAGGTGCAGTTTATACACCGGCAAATACGGTACATCATATTCAAGCCTCCACACTAACTTTTTTCTCTACTAGCCCGTTCGACAAGTAAAATCATAAATGTTCAAATTTTACTTGCCCAAACAGATAATTTACTTGCCCGCTTACTTCTAGATGAGATTCACATGTATGGAATTACACTCTACTCTCGCAGTTGAAGAGAAATTTAAATTGCCCGATCAGGCAAGCAAACTAGACCTTTGATGAAATTTTACTTGCCCGACATCAATTTTGACTTGCCCCGGGCAAGCGGACAATTGTAAGTGTTCATGTAAGTTTCCTTTTGTTTGAATAGAATTAACATAAAATAACCAATATTTCTGAAAGAACCAGAACTTGATTATCCCTTTAAGCAAGGGTAAATAGGGGGAGTGTCATTGCAATGTTGTGTTTTGGATAGGTGTCGTTAGTGTGTTGTGTTTTAGTAACCCTATCATCTCAAGCCGTCTCATGTCATCTCACATAGATTGGAGGTCAACGGGGGATTACTCGTATTACAAATTATACACGTGCATGTAAAATACAGTACTACTTGACATACGATTAATGTTGGCAGTAGATGCCATCAGACAATGCCACGAGGTAATGTATGTACAGTATGTACAGTATCTTGCAGTATGTACAGTTTAACAATCAAAGGCAACTGTAAAATATACAATCAGTAAGTAAGTTCCATAACATTGTTTTTCACTGCAGGGGACCACTTTTGATGGCCACTATAGGCAGGTTGGCTGCTAAGACAGGCTTGACCAGTGTCATATTTAGACTGTCACTATATGATGTAAACAAAAAATTAATGCACCCGTTCAGAGAAAACAAAAGCAGGACTCAAAAGTGACCGTCACGAACCGGTGTGACCGACCAAACCGACTCAGGCTTACTTTATGTCTTTACATGGGGACCCATGGGGAACAAGCCCCATGCTTAGAAGTGAATTAAGTAAAAACCCACATATTGGCCTGCCGGGCGACGGGAAGTAAGGGATCGGTCCCGAGTCTTACTTAGTCCAATGACAATGGAAAAACTGATCAATAACATATTGACCATTGGCTAGTATGCTCCCCAGGGAGTTGAGACGGTGTGCAAGATAATTGTGCGGGTTTGACCTGTACCTGATGACCAAGGGTAATAATAATGCGCTTAGAAACATTGTATTAAGCGCTATATAAATGTAATATATTATTATTATTATTATTTATCAATTTCCTTGGTTGGCAAACCGGGAGCGAGTGCAACTTGATCCATGCTAGCAGGAATGCAATCAAAACCCACCTGGTGAAATTGGCCTGCCAGGCGAGGGGGAGTAAGGGATGGGTGATGAGATCGTCCTGGGCCTCAGACCCATGGCCATCTCGTTGAACTGCCTCTCGTCATCCATCTCCAGACTCGACTCGCTCTCCGACAGGTGTCTGGACAACGCCTCCCGCCTCTCCTGCTCCAGGAGGAGTTTTCGCTGGAGACGGACGTTCTCCTCTCGAACCTCTCTCTCATCGTGCTGGAGGTGGTTCATCCTTTCTTGGTCTGGAAATGAGAACAAAAGAAACAAATATGATAAGAAACTTGATCAGCATCTTTGATAAACTTTTAACAGGTGTCTGGACAACGCCTCCCGCCTCTCCTGCTCCAGGAGGACGTTCTCCTCTCGAACCTCTCTCTCGTTGTGCTGGATGTGGTTTATCCATTCTTGGTCTGGAATATGATGAATAGACACAAATATTAAAAGAAACTAAATAAGCATCTTTGAACACTCAAGAACGGTTTCTCCGAGAGGAATTATTACAGGAAATAGTATCTGCAATTCGTTGGCCGCGGCATAATCAGCATCTTTGAGATGCCCAAGACAGATGTCTAGACTAGAGCCCACCCCCGCCCCCCCCCCCTTTCCTCTTGTTTCTTGGTTGAGTCTTCCTAGTTGTGATTGCAGCAAGAACTAGTCAAAGTTCTACATTTGTTATATAACAAAATTCATATTTCTCCATCAAAGTGCAGAAGAATTGATTTTCTTTTAAACTAATTGTTATCTTACGTTCCATCTGTGTAGCAAAGAGCTGGTTTTTGAGCTTGCGGACCTCATTCCTCAGCTGTTCCACGTAGCGCGAGAGCGCCTCCGTCGATTCACCGTTCTTGATTTCTCGCGGAGATGGAGGGGCTGACACTGGCTCATCCAGCTTTTCTTGCAACATCCTGCACAAAAATAAAGAAGATAAAATGAAAATTACATAAATATCAAATCAGAATGCAACACCAGTTTTGGCATTAAAATACTCAAATTAAATCTCACTTAAAATATAAAAGCTTGCCAATGGTAAATTGACTGCATGCGTTCTTGATTTCTCTTGTCAAAAAGATGGATAATGGTTCGTAAATTTGACATACATGATTATTATCATACGGGGGGGGGGGGGGGGAGGCTAAAGCCCACTGAGACTTTTTAAAAATGCCAATTTTCAGGCAAAAACCAGAAAGATTGTTTAATGGGCAAATACGGAATAATTTGTACCCCAGCACCAATGTTGCATAAAACCATGTCACCATATTATTTATCATTAATATTTCATGAATATTGATTAGACGAGAGCAGAAATTTTTCACCTTTTATAATTATCTTCGCATGAAGGCTTGATACTTCGTAAATAACAATGAGAATAGAAATTCAAAATGAGCCCCCAAAAATCATAAAAAGCGCCGGAAAATTTGCATATAGAGTTCAATGCAAATCAAATTTAGAGTGTTATTTTCATACAGGTAAGCTTGAAAAGTAGCCCCTGAAAAATATATTTTAATTTTGTTCCCTGTTAGTCACCTTTTATAGCCCCGCTTGAAGGGGTGAGTTTAATTTAACAACCATATCCATTAACAAGGTACATACATGCAGTATACCTATAAGACCAAATACAAATAACTAGATACAGGTACGTACTGCCAGTGGACATACAGTGTATTATTAGTACTAACAAGATTCATGAGCAGGGCTCATAAACACTTGCTGACATTTAAGACATCGTAACAGTCACCCCCATGTAACCCCCACAGGACCTAGATGCCAATGCTGCAATCATTCTGTTCAACCACATATTGATTTACACATATATGTAGACACTTACGATGTACACTTACATGTGGGCAGGGCTTGACACTATAGTACAGAAGCCATGATGTCATAAAAACACTTTTTTAGAATTTTCAAATTTGGACTTCATTTTCAGAAAGAGCATAACAAATAATGTCCAAATACCGAAAATCAAAGGAATAGGTTACGTATTGGCTGAGATATGCCCATCCGAATGAATTTTACTTCAATGGGCAATCAGTGTTATATTCCACTGGTTCATAAAGTTATGAACCAGTGCACTATAACACTGATTGCCTATTGACAACAAAAATCATTTGGATGAGCCAATACGTAACCTATTCCTTTGATTTTCGGTATTTGGACATTATTTGTTATGTTCTTTCTGAAAATGAAGTCCAAATTTGAAAATTCTAAAAAAAATGTTTATGCAATCATTTATGACATCACACTTCACCACTCTAAAAATTGGTGTCTAGCAAGTAAAATTTCATAAATAGTCTAGTTTGGTTACCTGATCGGGAAACAAAAGTATTGGTCAACTACGAGAGAAAAATGTAATTCCCAACAATTAAATCTCAAACAAGGAAGCAATTTGCCAAGCAGATCAAACTACCTAGCACAATCCTTTTTTCATGTTTTGCCCTAGATGATAGAGGTGCTATTGCCCCTTGCTGCACCTGCCCCCTTGATAATGCACCTGCCCCCCTTGCTGCCTGCTTGCCATGCCCCACCTTAGCTATACTTTAGCTACAGTATGCTAACTACTGCATTCAGTTCATGTCTGTAACTGATAATCCCCAGGTATGCCCAAAGAGATTTTGATTAGAAATGTCAGGTTTTACCACCTCCTCAAGAAATAAGGTCAATTGTAGTACTTGAGCCTTTAAAACATCCATTAACGTTGTACGATGTACCTGGATGTCATGTTTAATGATTTACCGCCCCGCTCCATCCTCTCTCCTGAAAAGTTTGCCAATTGATCACCCTCTTTTCAGTCTGTAATAAGCCTAGTCACACTGATTTCTTCTTCCGTTTCTTATCCGACCAAAATGTGGCGAAACGGTCAGTATCTAGCAAAGTTCCATGACGTTTTGTTTCACAGAGCCGAATTAAGAGTATCCTACTAGTCCATTCCGAACTTGGTCTGCATTATTTTGTTTCATGCTAGTACTTTCCGGATGTCAAACGGATAGGAAACGGAAGGAGAAACGACCGGTGCAGTGGGACTAGACCATAAGCAGGCCCTCTGTTAAAGTATAACATAGTTCGAAGCATGGAACAGGTTTCGGTTTTTCTAATCCCCCTTTCATTAAAAAGATATTTACGACTGAAGTGTTCGGATCTTTAATTATCCACTGGAAAGTTTTAACTGTGTACAAAGTCAGTGCAGTGAGTTAGTGAATATCACTTTGCATTTTAGCCCATTACTAGGCCATATAATATCCCTTTAACATGAATTTTCACACATTTCTACGTAGACATATCAGATTGATCTCACAACAACACACATTTGATCAACCATTTTGCACATGTCAATAAAGTTTTATACTAGATCCATTTAAAGAGAGGCTTGAGTGATAAGCCAAGCTAAGTTGTGGTTCTTTTATGTCTCGTTGAATAATGTATCACCATGAAATTTCATCAAATAGACTGTATAATCCATCTATAGGGTTCCTATGATGTCTGCAAAAGGTATTCACTACCCTAACATAAAAGAGAGGCTTGTGAAAGGGGTTGGATTTGAAATTTAAGTTTAATGGATCTCTTGAACTTCTTAAATGAGGGGTTCGTGAAGCTATGTGATAAGGGATGACCCAGCCAAGTTCTATTTGTGACTCGTCGCAGGCAACGGGATTCACATGCGCACCCTAAGGAATACACTTGTATCTCGAGGTACGCGGCACACCCCCAGAAAGTGTCTCTGAGAGCCAACTTACGCATACCCATCTTTAGGGACCTTTTGATCGCAAATCAACTATGCGGACCAATATGGAATGACGTCACAATTAGTGCTAGAACACAAGCACGACGCATTGTATCTCACATTAACTTGTACTATGCCAGAAACAAGAAAGTGGATATTTAGGTCTGAGTTTCTCGCCAAACAGTGCAAAAAAAATGCATGGGCTATAGCCCATTCAGCCTCAAGATGCCTAAAAGAGCCCCCAAACATGATCAATTAGCTTGGAACTGTAATTTTTAACAAATTTAGATACAAAGAATCTAAAAATCAGCCATGACACTGCAATATGGAGAAATTTATTTCACATCTCTAGCGGTTCCCTTATACCTTGTTGTATTCGTATTAACAATAAAATCACGGAACAGGTTTCGGTTTTTCAAATTTCCCTTTCGTTACAAAGATATGTTTGATTGAAGTATTCAGATAAGAAAAACTCCGGGCGAGTTTTTCTTCTGTGTACAAAGTGAGTGCAGTGAGTTACTGAATATCACTTTGCATTTTCGCTCATTATTTGGCCATACAATGTCCATTTGACTTGAAATTTTCACACAATACCCTGTGGACATATGAAATAACAACAATATACATTGCATCGACCATTCATCACTTTTTGCACATGTCAACAAAGTTACTAGATCCCTTTAACTTATACATGAGACTGAACATACATACATGCACATATATGTATGTATGCCAGGGCTCAACCTTGCTCTATAATTGCCCAGGGCAAGTAAAAAAATGTATGTCTGGCAAGTAAAATTTAATATTTATCTAGTTTTTATCTAGTTATCATTTCTTATCATCTGAAAAAAAGAGAATTTTGCCAAGCAGATCATACTACATGTACCTAGTATGTAAATAAATTTTTCTTTTTATGTTCATATTCTTCTTGATGGGCAAGTGAATTTTACATATTTCTGTACTGGCCCGAATGGGCCAGTTCAGAAAAAGTTAGTGTGTAGGCTTGCATATGTATGCCCTTTGGGGGAGCTTTCAATTACAGTAATCTCAGCTTAAAGGGACTTACCCCGTGTTCACACACAACAAATTTCATCCCTTAATCATCTCTATAGAATCATCACTAGCGATACGACGTTTCTTTAGTGATGATTAAATCAAACCTGGTCACCGTTCACACACACACATAGCATATCGGACACCAGCTGTTTTCCAGGTGGCTTTCAGATGCATCGAACACCAGGTCTCCCTAGGGCCCCCCTAGGGCCCTGTGTGCGCGAACGTTCGAGTTAAGCCACGCCCAGTTAGTTACGAGTCGTATCGCTAAACATGATTAAGCGAGAAATCCTTGTTCACACACAAATTCGGCGTGATTCTATAGTCAGCTCTCGTACGAAACGGGGATAAAACCAGCGTATCGCTAGTCATCTCTAGCGATACGTCGTTTCGTTAGTAAGCGTTCAGACACACGAATTTTTAATGGGAAGCTGATTCTATAGTCAGCTGCTGATTCTTTAGTCATGATTAAGGGCTGAAAATTTTGTGTGTGAACACGGGGTTAGTAACATTGTCCAAATCCTCAAAATAAAATTGTAATTCTAGCGGTTCCTTTATACCTTGTTGTATTCGTATTAACAATAAAATCATGGGACAGCTTTCGGTTTTTCAAATTTCCCTTTCATTACAAAGATATGTATGATTGAAGTATTTAGATAAGAAAATCTCCGGGCGAGATTTTCATCCCTGTACAAAGTGAATGCAGTGAGTTGGTGAATATCACCCAATATCACTTTGCATTTTCGCTCATTACTTGGCCATACATTGTCCATTTGACCTGAAATTTTCACACAATACCCTGAGGACATATGAGATAACAACAGTATACATTGCATCAACCATTCATCAGTTTTTGCACATCTCAACAAAGTTACTAGATCCCTTTAATTGTGGAGGCTTTTGCAAGGCATATTTTACTCAATTTATAATTTCCTTTTAAAGAAACATAAACAAATGTTTGGTCAAACCCTACCCCTTTAAATGTTATCCCATTAAGCGGAGACTACTGTACCAGCCCTTGCCAAGTTAACCATCCAATTTGCAACATCTCCAAACGCTATGACACATGCCCAGCATATGAAAGTCCAGCTTGCCAGAAGTTTTCAACATGCTCATCAACATAATATGTACTGTTTGGACTGTCCTCCACACTAACTTTTTTCTACATACTGGCCCATTCGGGCAATTAAAACCATACATTTTGAAATTTTACTTGCCCCAATATATAATGTATTTGCCTTCTTACTTAGAACTAGATAAGATAAACACATGTGAAATTACAAGTTCTCTTGTAGTTGAACAATTATTTAGTTGCCCAATCGGGCAAGGAAACTAGACAATTTATGAAGTTTTACTTGCCTGACACCAATTTTTACTTGCCCCGGGCAAGTACTAGTGTCGAGCCCTGATATATCTGCTAAGGGAATTGGGCCTGAAAATAGTTCGGAGCATATGATATGGGACTGACCAGCAGTGCTGACCAGCAGTGCTTCAAATCCTCAAAACTTACTTGGAACTCTAGCGGTTCTCTCATACATTGTTGTATTCGTATTAACAATAAAAGCATGGGACAGGTTTCGGTTTTTCAAATTTCCCTTTTGTTAAAAAGGTATCGAAAAAAAAAACGATTGAAGTGTTCGGCTTTTTAACCATCCATTGGATAGTCATAACCATGTTCTAAATTAGTGCAATGAGATGGTGAATATCACTTTGCATTTTTGGTCAGAATATAACATCCATTTAACATGAAATGTTCACACATTACTCAGTGGACATATCAGATCACAACAATACACATTTTATCAACCATTCATCACCTTTTGCACATGTCAACAAATTTACTAGATCCCTTTAAAATATTCTGTGGTAGTGTTTATCACCTGATGTGTTTCACTCTGGTAATAAAAAAACAATTTAGCTACTAACTATAAACAAGTCAAGAAACATTGTATGTATACATATTTATGTATTGATGCAAGCTATGCACAATAATATATATTCATCAAGGTCATTGTCAATGTCAATAACAATAACCTTTAATACATTCCTAAAATATAATACTTGACCACAAACCACTAAACAGGAAAATAAATAAATGTTTTTCAGTTGCACACATATTTCAATAGATAACACTTACAAATTGTGTAAATAAATTCCATACCAGGGAATCAAAAAATTGGACAAATCTAAATAATCAACTCAAGTACATGTGATGGACAATGCAATCAAATTTTAAGTGCACTGAAAACAAAAACATCACCAATAATGGGATAAACCACAGCACAATACACTGGCGTTTCCATTGTTGACATTCTAGTGAAAGAAATACAGGAGGCTCAGTGCGATATAGCCCCCAAAATGCCAAAAAGAGCCCCCCATAATCGTAAATGTGCATAAGTTCAATGCAAACCAAATTTTAGAGTGCTGTTTTCATTCATGCAGGCAAGCTTGAAAAGAAGCTCCCGAAAAATACATTTATTTTTTTTCCCCTGTGACATTCTATTTTGAGATCTACAATTACTCCATTTTTGAAACCCTGCCATGCAACCAAAAAAATACACGGGGGCAAAGGGCGATTCGCCCCCGATACCTGTGGAATCGCCCCCGTGAGCCATGGCACGGGGGCGAAAAAAAAAAAAAAAAAAAAAAAAAAGTTTTTTTTTTTTTTTTTTTTTTTTTTTTTTTTAATTATTTTTTTTACATCTTTTTGCATGATCGGAAAGCGCCAGAAACGTACCAGACATGGCATTATCGGATAGATCACATCATGATAATAATTTATTAGACCCTTGAGCAGTGAAAACGATGTAAAAAAAAAAGAGCCCCCGTGAGCCCCAAAATAGCCCTCGTGACTAATTTCACGAGGGCGTTTTTCTCCCTCAAAATTTTCAAAATCGCCCTCGTGAAAAAAAAAGTATTTTTTTGGTTGCTGCCATGTATGATGATTTATTAATGTTCATTTTATTTCTTTGTACATACATCACTCGATTCAGTAAGGTTTTATTCAAAATAAATGTAGCATGACCCGACTTCATACATCATGTTCACTGAATTTCTTTTCAAACTGGAATGTTTCTATTATTAGTGGCATCCCCAAGGCTTAGCAATTCAGAAGGAGATGGTTGGCTTGTTTCTTTTCAAATTTTACCGATTATTAAAAAAAATGAAAATAACACTCCCAAATTGTATTTGTATTGACCCCTATGCAAATTTGTTGGGGCTCTTGAATTATCTTTGGGGGGCTCATTTTGGCATTTTTGGGGCCAATTCGCCCTGTGCCCCTATGTACATGTATTTGTTTCACTGGTATGTACAGTTAACAATAAATAACACTTGTACGATGAGTCAGGAATTGTCAATTGCGACAATATAATCTAAGACAACATATTAAAAAGGAATCATATTATGTTGTCTAAAAATGTGTTGCAGAACGAAAAGTAGACAACATTAATTCATTAAATATAATGAAAATAATGATATGAAATCACTTGATTCAGTTTATTTCTTTAACAAAATACAAAAATGTACAGAATGGTGATAAAAAGCACTTGACTAATTGTTTGGGGGGTGGTGGGGGGGGGGGGGGGGTAATTCAACAAGAAAATGTAAATGTTTTGCTCATCATTCTGTAGAGAACGGACTAGAAAGCCACAGAAAGGCAGACAGATTGGCATTCATGAGCATGACATTCAATAGTAGCCAACGTTTAACCACATTTTAGAGCATGACGATAACATGGTTAAAGGGAGTGTCAGCCCTTTACAAATCGTCTGAACAGTTTCCAGTAGACGGGTGAGTATGAATAATAATAATAATAATAATTAAAAAGTCTTCTAATGCGCCAATTCCACCTTTTTTAAGGTGCTCGGGGCGCAGTGAACTCATCTTCACACAAAGAAAGAAAAAAAATTCAGATCGAACAAGCCTGTAAATTGGATTCTATGAATAGAACACGAATGTGTAGAAATCATCCCTTCATCGAACTTTATACCAACTCCACAAAACTTACTTAAAACTCTTGTGGTTCTCTCGTACATTGTTGCATTTGTATTACCAGTAGAAGCCTGGAACAGGTTTGGGGTTTGTTTTTTTTCCCCTTCGTTTAAGAGATATTTTACGATCGAAATGTTCAAATTTGTAATTATCCACTGGAAAGTTATAACTGTTATAGTCAGTGCAATGAGTTAGTGAATATTAGTGAATATCACTTTACATTTTCAATCATTACTGGGCCTTACAATATCAATTCAACACAAAATTTTCACACATTATTCAGTGGATACATTAGCTCACAACAATACACGTTTTATCAACCATTCATCACTTTTTGCACATGGCAACAAAGTTACTAGATCCCTTTAAGCACATTCTAGAACATCATGATAACATGGTTAACCACTGGAATAAAGAGCCAAGATACAATGTATTATAATGTAAAACCACACAGAAGTGTCCCAAGCAGGATGGACTGTGCTAAAATGTATGAGCCAGGGTTAAAGGTACTTCAGATTCAGATGCGCGGCGCCATCTTAAGTACACGTTGCGCACGGTGCGTGATGCACGTTAGCTCAGTGTCATGCGGTGCGCGCAAACTGGCCCAGTTCAAAATGGCGACCCGCTGTGTAGCATCCCCACGCTTGATGCCCTTTAAAGGGGTACTAAAGCCTAAGTTTACAATATTTGTTTTTATCACTGAAATCGAGAGAAAAGATTTAAGTAAAACCAAGCAAATGTGCACCAAGCTCGCTGGCAGAACTGTGCTAAATATGAGCCCAGGGGTACTAAAGCCTGAAGTAATGTATTCATGTTATTTATTTTTGTAACCTTACCAGCATCGTGGTTTCCGTACTAAAGGTAGTTCAGATTTGTTATTCAGATGCCCAGTGCCATCTTTCAAATGCCTTGCACACACAGTGTGTAATACACACTATTGCAGTGTGAATAAACTATATACTCAATCTTTATTTTCTCACCTCTTTTCTGCCTCCAGCTTCTCCATCCTCTTCCACAGCCTGTTGACCAGCGACTCCTGCTCCTGCTCAAGGGCATTCTCAAGGTCAATCTTCTCCCTCTTCAGCTGCATGGGGGAAAATAACAAATAATAAATCACACATCATCATCATCATCATCATCATCTTTATCATTACTATTATCACCATGATCATCATCACCAACATCATCATCATCATATTCTTCTTTTTTATCATTACCAAATGTTATCATCATCATAATAATCATAATAATCATCACCATCAACACCATCACATTCATCATCATCATCATCATCATCATCATCATCATCATCATCATCATCATCATCACCATCACCATCATCATCATCTTCATCATCATCATCATCATCATCATCTCCTGCTCAAGGACATTCTCAAGGTAAATCTTGGCAAATTTCTGGATTTTAAGATTTACATATTTTATAACCTTTGAATTAAATCTCTCTCATGGTTGAAGAGAGATGTTAGTTGCCTGATCGGGCAACTAGACCATTTACAAACTGCTTAGCTTTCTAAGGCAATCGGGCAAGTACTAGTGTCAAGCAGGTGCATGCTGCACACTAACCCTAATTATACAATGAGGAAACAGGTTGTGGACTACACCTGAGAATTATCTGTATCGCGAGTCGGCGCAAATCTTGTTTGCATTTGCTAATCTCCCCTTTCCCCCTCTAGCTCCTCGAGCAGGGAACGTTTTAAAAACATGCAAGGTGTTTAGTGTTTACGCCAAAGTCCAGGAAATGCTGTCTATAGGTACCTCCTACCTGTGTGGATTTAAAGTCTTTGTGATAATGTATTTCTACACATACTAAACGCCTACTTAAAGATACTGTCCACCTTTTGCACACCAACAAATTCAAAAGCTTCAAGATGCGGACAAAAGAAGGAAACTACCATTAAAAGCATTCTGTTGTTCGCAACAGCAACCAATTTCATAAAATGTATACAATGAATATAATTCACAGCAAGTAATAGTTTGTTGGCCATTTATCTTCAAATACTTATGACTGTACTGCAAGTACAGTACCCCATAATAGCTTTAAACCGATTCTAGATGCTTCCTCCTTAGCATACCAGATAATATAGGAGTGAACAAGGAAGGGGAAGGGGGTCATTTGGGGAACAGGAAAACGATAAAACGACGTGAGAAAAACAAATCCAACCATCCAGTTGACCAGATTGTCAAAAATAACCACTTCCTCAAGAGTAGACGGTCCAGTTTGTGGAAACATGTGTATCGCTGTCATAAATTGGTTTCCTTTTTTAATTACATGTGGTTAAACACTTGTCACAACAAAACATTGAACACATTGTGACTTACCCCGTGTTCACACACAAAAATTTCATCGTATAGCTAATCAGGAGCTGATTCTTTAGTCAGCTCCTGACTAGCTATACGACGATAACTGTCAGAAATTGTGTGTCTGAACGCTCACTAACGAAACGTCGTATAAAGAATCATGATTAACGAAACGTTGGTTTGAGCATCGTTTCGTATGAGAGCTGACTAAAGAATCAAGCTCGTTTTGTGTGTGAAAGCCCGGTCGATTCGCTAATCATGATTCGCTATACGACACTCGTATAACGGGGCGTGGCTTAACGTGACAGCAGACAGAAAAAAGACAGCACACTGCGCAGTAGCAAACTGCGCACTTATACGATGTTTCTTGCAGCTGAATGCCAGTTGTTTGGGGATCTTGTTTTTGTGTGTGTGAACATTCGTTGTTTTGTTAATCATGATTCTTTATACGACGTTTCGTTAGTCATGATTAAGGGATGAAAATTTGTTGTGTGTGAACACGCAGAGTCAACCCCCATTTATGTGGAATGTGCTGTTTTCAATTGTAAGTGGTGCACGTAAAGCGCCAATTGATGGAATCTGTGTATTTACAGCTAGACTTACAGTCAAACCTGTGTTTAATGACCACCAAAGGGAAACAAGAAAAGTGGCCACTGTAGACAGGTGACCTCTATCTATAGACTGGTTGAATAAAATTGTTTTACACTTCAGGGGACCTCTTTTAGTCACTATAGGCAGGTTGGCCATTATAGACAATGGCCGCTGAGACAAGTCTGACTATATTGTTGTTGTTATGACAGTTGACGTATACTTTTTGTCAATTTCTTTTTATACATTGTCTCATCGTTTCCCTTTCAAAAGCGCTTGGAGGCTTGTCTTCCATTAAGCAAGAGCTATACAAATACACTATATATGTTATCATTACTATTTTGAGGACCATTACAATTTTGATTTAAATTTTAAAAATGAAACGTCCCTTCCCTACCCCCTCACTGACGTCATGTTAAAAAAATGATTTGCAAATGAATTTAGTATTCAGCCACATGAAACTGATAGTAATAATAATAGCTTTTAAAAGAAAAATGAAAATACACATGAACATGTGGCATACCTCTATTAAAATTACTGCTTGTTTTTTTTTCCCACTTCATAAATCATAAATATGAAACTGTAATTTCTTCTTATTTATGCATCCATGCACTTTGTACATGTAGTTCGGAGTATCAATCAGATCGTACAAAGATCCATCATAATCATTGTGCTGTAATTGTCCACTCCTTATTACGCAAATAAACCATGGCAACCATGATAATTGCATTCATGAGATTATTGCTACAGGGCGATTAAATCCTCATAGAACTAGTCATCATCTTCTTTAAGCGGATGTTGTCCTTTGTCCGGTGTAGAAAGAAGAATGTACATCACTGGAAGCCATTTTGAATACGGTAATGAAAATAGAAAAGTCTGTCTTAGTATATAAAGACCCCTGCAGCATATAATGCAACTTACTGTACAGAGAAATGGAATTGTCAAATAAATCACATTGTGGAAATATGACTGACTTTCTTTGCTTTTGTCTTTTAGAAAATACTGGGCGGTACTAAACGGATCGAGCAAGAAATATCTAGAACTGTTATAATCATCATTTCAATAAGATTTCAGATGACATTTAGACAGATAGGACAGACACTTCAAACTTAGCAAAATACTCCCTATCAAGTATTACCAGTGAAATACATAACCCTCAAATAGTGCCTCTGCATCCCCCTAAAATGTTAAAAAGAGCCGGCGAAAATCATAAATGAGCCAATCAATTTGCATGAAATTAAACGCAAGCACATTTTTAATGAGCTTGAAATAATAATAACCCCCTAAAATTTTTTTCTACTTTTTTCCTGATACCAATTTAATTGGTTGATCTCTCTTTTATTTTAAATATTATTAATTAACTCAAAGTTTTGTTTTGCGAATTTCAGACTGTATTTTTCACTCAAGTTTACATGTAGACCTTTTTTTCACCTTGTCCTAGTGTTCTCTGCATGCATCTACCGTAGTATCATTTTCCAATCTCTCTATTTTACCCTATTTATCTGAAGATCGCTGTTTTATTTTAGCAAGATCTAGTTTTTGGTATGCTAATGGAGACTGATTATTTGTTAACTCAAATTTATATGGGAACCTTTTCTCACCTCTTCAAGTTTTCTTCGCTTGCGGTCATTAAGGTATCTATCTTACCCATTTAATCTGATAATCACCAAAGACATGACTGATTTTTTACTCAAGTCTTTTACAAGGACGATTTATCTACTTGCCTTCAGTCGTGTCTCATCATTATCTAACTCATTTAATCTGTTGACATCCATTGTTTTACTCAAAGTAGCTCTCAATTTACTGTGCTACTTCTGAGAGCTTTTTGACTATAAAGTGTACGCACATAATTTGGTTCATACCTCTTCAAATTTTCTCTGCATGTGACTAAGTCATTAATATCTCTATCTTACCAATTCAATATGTTCTTCTCCTTTTTTAAAATTCTAACTAGCTCTAGTTTTGTTGTGTTACTTCCGAGGGCTTTTAAAAACTAATGTGCATATTTATTTTCTATTACCTCTTCAAGTTTTCTCTGTTTGCCTCCAGTGTCATTTTCCAATCCCTCTATCTTACCCATTTAAAGGACAATGAAACCCAATAAAACTGTTGCTTTCATATACTTGAAGAGATTAGGAGGAATAATCTCTGAAAGTTAGAGCATAATCGGGAAAGAAACAAGAAACTACATGGCTCTTTGAAGATGTCCATTTATTCCTATGGGGAACTCAAATTGGCAACGCACTCTGATAAGTTTGTGGACTACTCCCCATATGTTTTGTACACAAATATTAACATTATTACAGTTTTCTTCATAGTCACACTTTTCCATTCCACAAAATCATGATTATGTTGTGTATAAATGTATTCTAAAAAACATATGTTGAGCTCAAACGAAGAGTAAACATATATTTTGAGAAAATTGAACAAAATTGAAATGTGTACAAAACATATAGGGAGTAGTCCACAACTTTGCCAGTTTGCATTGCCAATTTGAGTCACTCGTATAAATAAATGGCTATTTTCAAAGAGCCATAGTTTTCTTATTTCTTCAAATTTCTTTCAAATTTGTAAGCACATTTTGTTCTTACCTCTTCAAGTTTTCTCTGCTTGCCTCCCGTGTCATTTTCCAACCTCTCGATCTTCCGCATAAGTTTGTTGACCTGATACTCTTGCTCCTGTTCCAACGTCCTCTCCAACTGCAGCTTTTCATGCCTCAGCTAAACATACAAAACAAAAAAGAATAATCAAAACACATAATTAAATTGAATGCATCACCAATCATGATTCAAAATATAACCAGTGCTCAGGACTTGAGGCTTATTAGCACAGGCCCACTGGTCCGGGGCCACTCAAAATTAGCTTTGGGCCACCAAATTGAATTGATCCTAAATTCCATTGGCCCAAATGGGCAACCAAATATAACCAAATTTGTTATGTTTTTCTGTGTTTTGGGCCACTAGAATTTGGAAAATTTTGTTTTTACTTTCCCGACTTGGCAAAAAGGTTTATTTCTACCAATGAATTATTTGCAAAGATCAGAAGATTAAAATGTAATTTACAGCTTTTCATGCCGCACCTGTACATGTAAACGAAAACAGGGAGAGAACAAAAAAAAATAAACGTTCCAAACACAAACAAGCATTGAATTCGTGCTTTAAAAAAAGGAATATTACTGACTTATTCTTGTACAAATTCTTACTTTTGTGTCAATGCTTTCATACCTTTGTACTGTAAACATCTTTAAAAACATTTCAAATGGACTTCGAATGGAACTAAGCTAATGTGGTTTTAAGAAGATGATAGCAAAAAGTGGCGCACTTAGTATAGAATACAGGAGAAGAAAAAGAAATACAGATCCATGTACAACAAACAGAAAAGGGTAAGGTTGCACATACGCTGCATACATATATTTAACGAACTTGTTTGTGGAAATGCAACACATGAGCCTAATGCTAATTAGGGCATTTCTTGAGAGTGGTTTTCCATTCTCCTGGTTATCTATCATCCATGGGATTGAAAAGTCAAGTACAACTTCAAGGAAATGGGATGTCTCCCCCCAGGCTACTTGGATCGAGCCAGTGTGTGCATCTTTAAAGAGCATCAAGCGTGTGGGGTGCTACCCGCCCGCAGGTCGCAATTTTGAACTAGGCGAGTTTGTGCGCACTGCATCGCACTGAACCTGTGTGGATTACACACGGCCTCTGCAAGATGGCACTCCGCATCTGATTTATAAAGTTGAACAAACTTTGTGCAAATCTGAACTACGTTTGTTTGATTATAAATGAGCAAAGAAAATTAGGCTTCGCCGGAAATCGAACCCGAGACCTCTGGATTGCTAGACGGGCGCTAGATGGGTGCTCAACCCATTGAGCCACGAAGACTGCATGCACTGCATAGCACTGAGTCTGTGTGTAATACGAACTGTAGTGTTAGCAAGATGGCAACGGGCATCTGATTTCAAATCTGAACTACCTAAACTACCTAACTACAAAATCTTTGAAGAAATGACACGTACAGGCTCGGGACAATTTAGCACCTGAAATGTATGCAAAAAGAGCCCCAGAAAACTTTAAAGAGCCTCCTAAAATTTGAACAGAGTTTAATGCGAAACAAATTTGAGAGTGCTTTTTTAATACAGGCAGGCCAAGTGACAAGTAGCTATCGATAATGTTATGTTATTCTTTTCCCCCCGAGTTGGACCCCTTCTGTCTGGAGTGGAGAAGCAACCTAATATGTGTTGTATAGTGCGTATTTAGTCAAACTCGCTTCGTTTGCAGACAAAAGAAATTGTACATTATACATTTTTTTTAAATGTATGCGCAGGACTATAAAACCTACATTTGCATTCCGTTATACAACCTTTACAACCTGTTCTTACAATATTATTCTAAACAGTGTTGCCAAGTTCACATGCGCAATGACTTTGCACATTGGCAGTGCCTTGGCGCAAATCTTCATTCTTCAATGGGTGGGGTGCAGGGACATGCTTTTTTTTGGGGGGGTGGGTTCATAAACCTTGAAATACAAGTTTTCAAACTGAAATCCCCTGAAAAAAGAATGTGTACATGTCAGCCACATCCACAGCAAAGCAAAGGCCTTCAAAAGTGCATCTTTACGGATACATACATGCCATAGTCATCTGTACAACTCAACTGATTCAAAACTATTTATCCCAGCCATTTTGAAAAGTGGCCCCGAAAATAATTGGTTAACCCCTGCATGTAAACATACATTGTATACGTGTTTATGTCAGATACTGGAATACATCCTTGCCCTTGTTGATAGTAAAATAAATTAAAGATAATGTTGGGCTTTGGTGGATGATAAGACATCAATTAAGGGTATTGACTAGTATTAGTACTGACACATGAGAAAGCTTGTATACTACAGTATATGTAGATTCAAAATGAAAGCAATTGAACTTGACAAATATTTATGATGGAATGAAAGTGTCTCAAATGTTGAATAATCTTCAAATACAACAGTAATTCAGGCTCTGCTCAGTTACTTACAATGCCTAGTCCCATATGTACATATTCTCTGTTGGTAGATTCTAGCGTACATGTATATTCACATGTGGCCATCTGTAATTGTTGTCTTAATTTTGTTTGAATTGTACTTGACTAGACTACCTAATGGGCCGTATGCATAAAACGTAGCAATTGCTTATAAGCAATTGCTTCAAGCACAAGCAAGAGCTTCACAAGCAAGAGCTTGTCAAGCAAAAGATCAAGTTCAAGCAATTGCTTAATTTCGTATGCATAAGCTTTTGCTTGTGCTGAAACCTTTTGCTTACACTACCTAAGCAATTGCTTACGTGTTGAACAAAGCATCGTTACGGTTGTGCGAACATCGCACTGCATGACAACAAAGGGGATTCGTAGTGTATGCAAACGTCGTGTAGTCCCTTGCATAGCAGCTTTCCCTGGTCGTGCCCGACCTGGCAACAGAATTTTTCTTACGCAAATATTTTCAAATCATGAACAAAATTGCCTACATGGATATAAATGTCTAAAATAACAGCCATTTGATTAAATATGTAATCACAACATAACCTCTGGAACCAGGAGTTCTAAATCATCCTGAAACGGTATGAAAACTTGATTCTAAAACGCGAATGTCAGAGCTCAAGCTGGTCTGGAGTTGCTTGAAAAAACGCAAGCAATTGCTTATCAAGACAAGTAAAAGGTTCGTTTTATGCATACGGTTTTAAGCAATTGCTAACCTTACGAGCAGTAAGCAATTGCTTGTGCTTGTAAGCAAAAGCTTTTGCTTGCAAGCAATTGCTTGTTTGTGTGCATACCGATTCAAGCAAAAGGCTAGCACAAGCAATTGCTTGTTTTTATGCATACGGCCCAATGTCAGCTTTAACTAATCTTCCACAGCTGGTTCAAATGGATAATTTCTTGGAAAACAGTCTCCTAACCTGTAATCAGTATTAACTATCTTGTCCTCCCAACTCTCTGCTTTAAAGGGATCTAGTAACATTGCCCAAATTCTCAAAATTCAATTGGTAGTTCTAGTGGTTTCCTTATACAGGTCCAGTATTCGTATTAACAATAAAAGCATGGGACAGGTTTCGGTTTTTCAAATTTCCCTTTCTTTAAAAAGTGTTCAGATATTAAATTATCCACTGGACCGTCAAAACCGTGTACATAGTGAGTGCAATGAGTTAGTAAATATCACTTTGCATTTCTGCTCATTACTCGGCCATATATCGTCCATATAACTTGAAATTTTCACACAACACCCAGTGGACATATCAGACAACAACAATATACATTGTATCAACCACTTTTTGTACATGTCAACAAAGTTATTAGATCCCTTTAAGTTAAAACATGGACATGGCATTTGAAGAGTAACACTAACAGCTTCTTGGCTTGTTATCTCTGTAAACAGATGCATGGATTTGATGGCTTCAATAAATGACACTGGAATCTATTCCCTTGCCAGATGCAGCTAATCCTAACAGAGGTCACATGATCACAGCAACATAAATAAACAGAAGGGGGAGGGAGTTTAGGGTAATTTAAAAGGGCACCAACTAGCACAGAACCCCCCCCCCCCAAAGTGCCTGTTTTATGCTGCCAGGCTTGGAGAATCGCACCCCCCCCCCCCCCCTCCCCCCAGTGAGATTCAACCATTCAACCATTATATTCAAACCTCATGCATCCTATAAACAACCTGAAAGCTTCTCCAGGGTTTGTCCGACATAGCAACCACTCATGTATTCATTGTAGTCTAGAAACGAGTTTTGCGTCCATACTCTTTGTTTTTTGCCACACCCTGGCTGCTGATGAAGAGTGTGGAACTAGCCCGTTTTTGTGAACTTAATGATTGTGACTTTATGGGCTAAGTAAGTCCTGCTCTATTTTAAGAGCCAATTCATTGGTATTTTTCATTGATATGCCACTGATTTCCAGCAAGACTTACTAGATATAAATAGCCACATACAAAAAACTGTCAATAATCTGAATCACTTTTGTGCATTTTATTCGGCACAGCACATTACTATCTAAGCTTTGTTAATCTGAATTCCGTGGTAAAACGATCATGATAACCCACCACAAATGAATTTTAGGAAATCCATTACGACGACATCCACTGATTGCACTTGCTGCCTAATGATGCGAATCCTAGTAACAATTTTATCGATTGATTTCAAAATTATGAGCAGGGCTCAAAATTAATAATCCTTTTTTCCTGGTGGTCCATTCCGATTGAGCGAGTAAAATCACGAGTCGCCACAGTGTTCTGGCCTCCCAAGCAGTTTTGCATGGCTGCAAATTAATGATGGATATTCAAAGTCTGTTATTTTGGGTTGTACAGAGAGGGGAAGTAAAATTGGGTATGTATATATTTGTGGTATATTGGTGCCCCTGGGTAGGAAGCTTTGTCTTCCATTTATTTCTAAGCTCAATTTCAAGTTCTTGTTTTATGTGGAACTAGAAGGACTCAACACTACTCTTAAACCCCTTTTTAATTGAGGAAAATAGTCGCGGTAACGTCCAGACGTTGTCAGGATGACATTCTACCGCGTTTGTATTAAAAAGGTCCGATCAGGGTAACATCCTGACAACAGCGCGGTAGGATTCGACCTAGTCGGGCTAGGGTAATAGCGCGGTAACGTCCAGACGTTACCAGGATGTTAAGCTGATAAACATTGTATTAAAAAGCGCGCAGAATGTTACCCGGGTAGAGGACGTCATGGCCGTAAAAAGTGTAAACAATTTCCCGCTAACGTATACCAGCGCGCGCCGATTAGCACATGTCACGCCAGCTGGTCGCATGATGAGAGAGGTGCGGTTGCTATAGTAACCTACCCGTGCGACTCAGAGAAACACCTTTGATTAAAACGCTGCACAACCTATCGCGGCGTATTTTACGACCCTTTTACGACCCGACCTCCACGAAATCCTACTCGGGTAAAAGCGAGGTAGAAAACAAGTTCTCCAATTAAAAAGGGGTTTTACAGTGACAAAATATATGGAAACTCTGATCAATAAAACACACAAAATGCATATTATAAAGAGCTGTTCGAAATATTTTAAAAACTTCTCATATCCTGAACAAACAACTAAATGTTAAAGAGACCACTTAAATCATGTTTTCAATGCAAAAAAAACAAGATTTCAGAGTGCTCGTTTGAATGCTGGAGGGCTTGAAACATAGCCCTAAAAAATAACATGCATTTATTTCCAATATGATACTGGTAACAAGAGATAAGTAAAAACAAGAGAAACAACAACAACTATTTTATGGCCAAAATCATCCTTCGCCTTCATGTGGAAACCCACAAGGAAGGATGCGATGGATGGATGAAGATCCATGAAGTAGACAAGTTCTTCTCCTTTTCCCTAGCTTGACATTGAGAATAAAAATGCAGATAAATCCACATTATGTATGTTTCTATGGATATTCTCCAGGGATATAATGTAGATACCTGCCAAGCATGCAATCAGCTTTAACGAATTCAGGACTAGTTTTCAATGGACAACCACAATCAGCAAAGGTAAAAAAAAAGAAAAGGTATGAGAGAACCACTAGAATTCTAATGAAGATTTGGGGATTTGGACAATGTTACTATTCCTTTAACAGTTAGTCTAACAGTGATTAAATGTTTGTTTGTTTTAAGCTTCTAGAAATATCAAGGAAACTGCTCATATCCTGAACAAACAAACAAATGAATAAGAGACCGCTTAAATCATGCTTTCAATGCAGATACAGATTTCAGAGTGCTCGTTTGAATGCTGGAGGGCTTGGAAAATAGCCCTGAAAAACATCACCCATTTACATATTTGTTTGTATTTCCGCCCATACTGTTTATGAGCTCGATAAGTATGTATGACATAGGGAAAACAAGGAGAAAAAACAACAACGATTTTATGGCCAGAAACAATAGATCCTTCACCTTCATGTGGAAACCACAAGGAAGGATACGATGGATGGATGGATGGATGAAGATCCATGAAGTAAACAAGTCCTTCTCTTTTACCCCCTTGACATTAATAAACAAAAAAGAAATTATATACATAGATACTCCAGGGCTCCACACTCACAAGTCAGTGGCCCGGTCAGGCCAGTGAAATAGATTCTTCCCCTTTTCTGGTGGCCCAAAAGAAAATTTACTGGGCCCAAAATTGTATTTTATAAGTAAGCTTTTTACTACCAAAATATCACTCTTTCCTTATCAAACATGTGATTACAGATGAAGCATGACATAAAAGGAAACAAGATATTTTCATTTTGTCAATGTCGGGTTGAAAATCTGCTTGCCCGACCGGGCCACCAAAATATGACTTTTATACATTTTGCTGGCCCCAAGTGCAATTTCACTGGCCCCGGGCCAGCGGGCCAGTCTGTGTGTCGAGCCTTGCATACTCTATCCACGTAAGCAGGTCTCCATGGATATAAATACCTGCTAAGCAACAGACTGACATACATGTACAGGGCTGGGCACTAGCACTTGCCCAGGTAGAATGCAAAGTGATGTCGGGCAAGTAAAATTTCATGAACGGTCCAGTTTGGTTGCCCGATCAGGCAATTAACTGACATATCTGTAAAACTACATTATTAGTAGAATACTATCATCTGGACTAGAACTAAGCAGGCAAGTACATTTTCTGTTTGGGCTTGCAAGTAAAAATGTAAACATTCATTTTTTACTTGCTTGGCCGAATGGGCCAGTAGAGAAAAATAGTTAGTGTGGAGGTTTGCTTAGCACTCCAAAGTCCAGGGCCCATATTCACAAAACCCTGTGCTACATGTAGCTTTAATTTAAATAGTTCCATGCTAATTGCATTTCAAATGGTACACTTGTCCTAGTCCTCAACTATGGTTAGCTGGTTTGGCCTTGGGTATCTTCATGTGCTAAGTTAATAACCCTAGCTAGCAACTAAAAGATTGTGTGTTTAATACATAGCCACATTATCCAAAATACACTTAGTATGAAACTAAGCTTAGCAGGCTTTTATCAATATGGGCCCAGGCCGATCTTGATTCCTCCAGGGTAACAAATTTTGTAAACAAGGGCAACATCTGTGGCCATTGACATGGGTCGTCCTTCATTCGATTCAGATGAGATGTGTTGTACATCTACATGTTGGATTTTTGACAGGTGTTCATTACATGCATGAGCTGACAAATTGTCAGACCTACATGTAAGCTCCCAGCACAGTGTGTTCAATTGTAGACACTACTGTGTAATTTGAGCTGTGATAATTTGTAACATGTGTATGGGCAGTAAATGTGTTTCAATGTACATACTGTGTATTTCCCTTGCTATGCCATTTTCATGTGTATTTAATACTTTATAGTAAAATAATAACGATTATATTATATTTGTATTGGCTTCATATACTGCAGCAACAAAATTATCTACATGTAGGTAGCGTGTACATTTGTAGTTGACACTTGGTAATTTGAACTGAGATTTGTAACATGTGCATGGGCAGTTAAAAAATAAATAATATTTTATAAATTAAATGCTATTTGACACATGTGTAAAGGCTACATTTATATAGAGGATCAGCTGTTATTTGGAGCAAAGATTTCATGTTTATACAAGATTTACTTTAGGTAGTGGATTTTCCATTGAGAATAACAAGTTAAAATAGTACTAATGATTAAATAATATCAATGCACAATACTTTAGTCACTAATTGACAATAAAGCAGTTCTATCCTATTCTAGAGTGAACTAACGTCTAACAATCAGTCAAGACATACAATGAACCAATTTTGTTCAAGTCGAAAAATGTGTTTTAATTACTTAATTTGAACGACATTGATATATTGTAACTTATTTCAATATATAATCCCAGTAGTTTATTCGAATTGAAGGCTGATATCGGTATCCACCATTTCTTTGTGATACCAAGCATCGGACACCTCACTCTGTGTATGTCTGGATTTATAGGTGTAGACTGTAGTCATATGTGGACTTATATTTGTATCTTTATATTGTACCAAGGGGGAAACAAAGAAATACATAATGCCAAGTTCAGTATGTAGTTTTAATCAATGCTGGACTTTTATCCCATCACAATCAGTCAAGATCAATTGTCTCAGAAGTGTTTATGTATGGGCGTGGTCCATTTGTCACATGTGCAAAAAGTTACGTTTATATTCTACATACTATGTGATAGTGACTCACTCATACTATATGTAGAGTTAAAAGGAACCACCACCCAAAAATAATATTCTTATAAATGGAATGAAATTTAGTTTTAGTAGTCCATTCCACCAACAAGTTCAGAAAAATTGGTTTTCAGACAAATTATATCATTTGAAAACCCATCACGAAACTAGTAATTGTTCATTAGTCTGCAGACAAAGACTAGTCCATTGTCTCTAGGACTTATGTATCTACCGTACAAGGGTATAGAATTGGCGCACTCGCAAATGTTTCACGCTTGTGGAACCATCGTCCCTGTTGGTTCCGTGAGTTTTAGTGATTGTGTTGTTTATGAATAACACAACCCATTGCACATCTATGGACATCTATTCAATATCAAACAATGGTACCAAAACATATAACCCTGTTTTGTTCTTTGCGTGGTGGTCCCCTTCAGGAACTTTTAACCCATTGTTTACACAGGAACTTAATGTACATGGATCATGCATTAACTCCTTGCTTGCCAGATATAGGCAGCTCAAAGGGAATTATTTGTATTGTGTGGTGCAAATTGGCAACTTTGGATGAAAATGGTTATCGCTAAATATAGTGTGTGGATATCAGCGAAAACAATTAACGGGACAAAGGGCGATTCACCCCTGAATCTTTGAAATCGCCCCCGTGAGTCAAAACACAGCCTGGGCGAGAAAAAAAAATGAAAATGATGATCAAAATCGCCCTCGCTGTCAATAGTAAGTCCCATGCGTGCAAACTGTTCCTTTCAGTTGACTAAGAATGCTTGTCATTTTCAGTATAGGATGGGATCTTTATAATAATTTATTACGTCTGAAAATAGTTAACATACATACGAATTATCAAAACAAATCAAATACAAAAATAGCCCTTGTGAGCACAACCTAGCCTTCGTGGAATTTTATTTATTTTTTACACTGGTGGATATTGTTGGAAATTAATAGTGCTCATCTCTGAGAGACTGAGAACCTGCAATAAATAAAATACACTAAGAAGCAGACCTTGCGCAACTCAACTGCTATACAAAATTAAAGTTGAATGGTTCAAGAGGCAATAAAAAGTCTCCACTGTTTATTTGCACAATTGTAAGCATCCTAGATCCGCTTTGGTTCCAACATAGTCACTGAAACTGATTCTGCATAATAAGGAGTAATTCTACACCAATTCTACAACCCATGGCATCACTATAATAATGAAAGTAAAAAATATCCTTTATGAGAATAATTGTGGGCGGTGGTCCAAGTACAAGTAAACAAGTGGGTGTGGTTATTGAAACTAATATCCGCGATTTAAAGACATCAATTTTCATACAACTTACAGTCATTAATAACACATTTCAAACTAACAAAAACAAAGGAATAGAAAAGCTGTTATTTTTTGTTTCTATCATATTTTATTTCCATCATGTATTAGTCACATCCACGTGTGAGTTAAAAGGTCATTGAACTGTTCTTCTGTACATGTTGATCATTTATAGTAAGATGGGCAAACAATGAGATGACAAAACTGGGTGAACCACAAAGGTCAAGACTCAATAAGAAGAAATAAGAATACAAATAAGAAAAAATAAAGGGTGAAAAGGATGAGGGTCCCAAAGTGAATAAATGGAGAAGGTATAGTAGAGAGAGATGGAGGGAAAATAAAGGGCAAGAAATAAGAGGAGATCTGAATATCAATCATTAGGAGGATGAGAAAGGGGAGAAAGGAGGAGAGAATAAGTAGAAGGGGAAGAAGAAGGAACTGAGACAAAGATATGCGGAGGAAAATACAATGACAAACTAAGAAGAAATCAACAAGATGATCAATAAGAAGAAAGGATAAATATGAGAATGGGGAGGGCAGGAGGGCAGAAACAAAGAATACAGTACTAGAGGAGAAAAGAATGAATAGGAGGGGAAGGAATCATGAATCTGTAACTTTTACTTGAAGCCCAAAGAAAAACTGAACTTGCCCATGTACTTCTATATTCCTGCATAAAGAATTGCATTATATACTCTCCTAGTTGTCAGCTGCTCGATTGGGCAACTAAACTAGACCATTGATGAACCCGACATCAATTTTTTACTTGACCAGGGCCCCGTTGCAGAAAGAGATACAATCGATTGTATGTTACAAATTCATTGTAAGTTGTAAGACAATTCCCGCATTTCAACCAATGAGATTTGCGCATTTAGTCACATGATCTGACTTACAATTAATTGCGACTTTACAATCGATTGTAAGTCTTTCTGCAATGGGGCCCAGGGCAAGCAGGCAAGTGCTAGTGTCGAGTCATGTTATCAATTTAAAATGTTCCTACCTGTGTGAGTTTCCTAGACAGATCGTTTGTTAAGTACTCCTCCTCTTGTTCGTAGTTGACGGCAAGTTTCTCCTTCTCTTTCTTCAAGCACTGAATCTTCTTCATCAGCGTGTTGCTTATATACTCCTCCTCTTGCTCAGCTTGTGCTTGCTGAAATTTAAAACAATTAAAGGTTCAAAATAAGTAAATGACTTTAAAGGGATAGTTGAGTTTTGGTAGAGAGGGCGCTACACAAAATAATTTTTTGTGAGATTATGAAAAACTGAGTGTCAAATTTGAAAGAGCATATAATTTGAATGGCAGAATAAACTTTATTTGATCAAAATCGGTTCAGAAACGGCTGAAATATCCATAAACATAACCATTTGTAATAAATGTGGGGCCCACAAGTATTCGATAATTTTGAACCAGCCATTAAAATTCGTTTTAAAATGCTTCCTCTTTTCAAAAATTTTCAAAAGAGGTTTTTAGATAGTTGTTGATTATCTCTCTATCTAATCACTATTTCAACAAAACATCACATGCATAATATTTGATTTTAAATGATTTAAACAAATGCGTTTAATTGAAAGCGCCCTCTTAAGTTTAAACAGCTCTTTTTGAATGATGACAGGCTTTTTACTTAGTCGTTTGTAATTTTTGTATTCCTTTTGAGCATGGTGGAGTTATAACTATTAGTTTGTAATGTAATGGTGCAGGTTTTGGTTACTAAAATTCAGTTTGACTAAAACTGTACTCTCTCTACCAGAACTCAACTATCCCTTTAAAATATCAAGATTGTGTGTCCTTTCATTTCATTTTACATTTTATTTTCATTTCTAACAAAGAATATTTACAATGGAATGCAAATAATAATACAGTATACCAATGCGAGTCCAAATTCATGATAGTAAATAGTAGTCGGAATTGGAGCACCAAGCACCGACAAGCGATGCTTGTTTGCCGTGCTAAGAAAATTGCATTGTCTTTGCTCTACACTTAACCCGTTCACTACGAGATTCTGAAATCCCCATAGACTTTGTACATAGCCCACCTGATTCCCGTAAGCAACGGGTTAATCTTTGCCCTTTAAACAAAATTTCAGTTTGTTCATCTTTTCCATTCACTTCTTAATCAACCATTTTCATTCACTTATGCTGTTGCCCGTTGGCCGTTTCTGAATGGAATTTGATCAAGCAAATATTTTATTTTGAAGACGATGCACTTTTGCATTATCTTGCAAAACATAAATTCTTTCAGTCCCTCTAGAACCAGAACATGCTAACCCTTTCAATTAGAAGTTAGAACTTGATCTTTTGTCCTCATTCTCAATTAAAACAGAAAATAATATATTTTTTCCATTCAGTTTGATTAATTATTTAACAATTTTACATTAATATCTAAATTGTCTGTTTCTGCTTCTCGAAACGTTATTGTATAATTTAATAATGAGATATGGAAGATTATACATCAAATTCATGCATGCACATCCAGATCACACATGCATTGCCACATTGCAATGCCAGGTAATGGTTCATGAATGCAAAGCACACAATCCAGCGCAGCTGCAGCGTGCGGCAGGTGCACTACCCGCCTGCCGCGGCCGCGCTGGCGATGGGTCAGTGTATAAACTCCTGCATGTTCCCTCCACGAGACTTACGATATTGACGCTGGCCTTGCGAAGATTCTGATTTTCAGCCACCAACGACTTGCATTTCATCTTGTAGGTCTCCAGTTCGATCTTCAAAACCTTGTTTTCTTGCTCCAGGCTGGCGATCCTGTTCGCAAGTTCTTCTCTTTTCGGTGGGATAGCCATTTTCGTGCTATCTGTGTCACTTTCTATCTCGCTCGCACTCGCTCCACTGTCTGCCATATCGGTAGCCATGTTGTTGACAAGTGATACGATTTGCTCATTTGCATAACACAGTTAATGAATATTCATATCTTCACTCAATGGATCCAAAAATAAAACAAAATTAATTCTTCTTGCAATTGATGAAGATTTTACCACAGGAATCAAAACATAATTCCTAAGAAACTATGACCATAAATGCACAAATATTAAACTGAGAACAAATACGAAATGCGACTTCAGACCTCGCTACAAACTGATAATTATGACCTTTTGGCATGGTCACGATACATTGATGAATTATTCATAATGACGTCATATTTAGGGCCCGTCGAGCCGCGGCCACATGACTTTCATGTGGGTAACACCTGTCCGATTAGTCACCCTATATTTTTGCAAAGTGTTGTCATCCGAAAAGAACTTGTGGTAGGCGGAAATTTTGGGAAACACCCAAACACCTTTCTACTGTCACGTGTCTCCCGCAGTGCACGTGTATCGAAGGAGAGTTATGGAAATTGTTTTGAAATTCGAACTACAAGGCACTCTTTTTTCTCTCGAATAACTACAGAAACTTTTGGAAACACCCTTGCTAATTATCTTAGGAGGGTGATTTAACAAGTTTTTATGAATTTGAGTCCAGAGTTTAATAAATATGTGTTAAAATGACGTGTGATAATAAGCAAAAACTACACATAAGGCCATTATGTTGCTTTGAATGAACTGAACTTAAAAGTCATTTATTGCTATTCAGAATGTACTTATATAAGGCCTATAAGTATATATAACTTTGTTTAAACTGAAGAAAATTAATGTGTGATACTTTGACTCCGGACTTTGATCGAAGCATATCTTTTAAAACATCAATATATGAATCAAGTGTACCTTTATCTTACAAAATACACAAATTGTGTTTATTATGCAAAAAAAATAAATAAATAAATAAACTTTATACTGTTGTTTTGTTTTTATTTTTCTGACTGACTGGGTCAACGGAAGATCGAGAAAGTTGTGGTATTTACTTTCAAGTTTGGGATGTTCATTTTTAAGCAAACTTGTCCGAGCGAAGCAGGACGCCTGGGAAATTGTATAACCTTATGATTTCGGCTATTCAATATATTCGACATATCCAAGATTCAGAATTAAAAAACATCATTATACCAAATGGACCACCCCACCCGGGGCCCACCCGACACCCGACATTGAACTCGGACAAGTCCTGCGTTCAAGTTCTCCATAGAATTAGTCACTGCCGATTTTTAACAATGTATTTCGCACGACTTCTATATACCTTTTAGTCTTGGAATGTAATTGTTTTGAACATGGGATGCCTCTAAAGTGTCTAACTCCACGAAAATTACTTGGAGCTTCCTCGTTTATGGAATAGGGTTAGATTTTTACAAATGCCCCTTTAGTATGACGATATCTATCATTCAGCTCAAAAGCGTTAATGAACGGTCATAAACCTCATAAACGTCCGTTGTAAAAGCTGACGCATATTTTCGCTTTTTTAACCAGGAAAGCAGTGTTCTTTTTCAATGAAACTTTCACACATCATTCGGACATATCTTACAATGATTTTGGTACAGGATTGAAGTCTCAAATGTCATTTTGGGCAATATCTGACACTTTTCAGGTGCACCTTTAAGTATGTTGTCTAATTATAACAATTGTGTATACATATTCAATTCCATGATAATTTGTTGTAGCCTACTGCGTAACATGTTTTGGGTTAGAAAACCAACGCTGCCTCAATCTGGTGTTCTTTGCAATAAGAAGAAAGAGAATAGTTTGAGTAATAGGGTGCATTCCAACAAAAAGTTAAGAAAATATAGGTTTCCAGAAAATAGCCATCATAATTTGTCATTTCAAAACTCGTTATACTGTACTAAATGTTGTGTCCATGGGCATAGCAGAAGAAGACTAAGTATATACTACATTTAAGTTTTTAATTATGACAAAATAACTAGTCAGTTTCTGCAGGCCTTTAATATTATTTTGATTACAAAGTTTGGAAACGAATATATTTAATAGTAGTTTGCTGGTGGAATAGATTTCTAAAAAATAATCTCTGATAATTATACAAGACATTGGTATATATTTATATATCAAAGGATAATTGTGTGGGTTTTTGGTTCCCTTTAATTCGGGGGGTTGGGGGGGGGGGGGGGGGTTGGAGTCACTCCAGTATGTCATTCCAGGATTTAGCTACGCCACTTATTATTTACGAGAACATGAACGAAAATGCGAACAACAATTCAGTGTATTATACTAGTACCATAATTATATCGATGACTACCGTATTATAGTACTTTACTTGGAATTTATGTCTGGAATGTATGGATCATTATCCGTAGATGGCGCTATGCCAGTTCTTCCGTGCTGTGTTGAACGAACCCTTGATGCAATTTTGCTGTAGTGTAACAAATCTTTTTTGACCCGCGGGTTTCTCCCCCGTTTCTTCGCTTTAAAGGGATCAGGTAGCATTGACAACATCCACAAAATTTACCTTGCACTCTATAGCAGTGGCGTAATGAGCAAAAACTTTGGGGGGGGGGGGGGGGGGGCTAAACAAAATCCGCATCACCACCGGATACTGCAAGGGAGCGAAGCGACCAAGCCCAAAGGAGCGAAGCGACTGAGAGGGGGAGGGTGTGGGAGGGGGGTGGCCCCCCTCCCACGGTAGGGAGCTTTTGCATTTTTGGACTGTGCAATCTGGTGCATACCTGGAAAGGAAATTCTGACTTGACAACATGTACTATAATGTGCGTTAGTGCGTCATCATCGTCATGATTCTTAACCAGAAGAGGTTATGATTGATTCACGAAAAAAAACAAAAATGCACCCCAAAAATAATATTTGCAAAGTGGCATATTCAGTTCAAACAGTGCATCAAAAGCATTATTTTATGACAAAACAACATGAACATTGTATTCCAGACGTATACAAGACCGATTCCCTAGGGAGCGAAACGATAACCGAGAGGGGGAAGGGTGATGGGAGGGTGTGATGGTAGGTGGGAGCACGGTAAAGGTGCTTTTGCATAATTTCAACTAAAACATTGCCAATGTTTTAGTTGAAATTATGCAATCTGGTGCATACTTGGGAAGGAAATTTGACTTGACATGAGGTTAAATCTGAGTTTTCTTGTCTAAAGAAATACTCTTTTCTTTCAATCACTGTTATCGAATTAGATAAAAGCCATGATTTACATTTTTTTTTTGGGGGGGGGGGGGGAAAGCGCCCCCAAGCCCCCCCCCCCCCCCCCCCCCCCACCAGTACGCCAGTGCTCTATAGCGATTCTTACATACCTCATGTACTAGCATTTGAAGCATGGAACAGGTTTTGGTTTTCACATTTTCTCTTGTGTTAAAAAGATATGTATGATTAAAGTGTTCAGATTTTAAATTCTCTACTGGAGAATGAAATAAACTCGGTGCAATGAGTTAGTGAATATCACTTTGCATTTTCGATTATCACTTGACCATAATCACTCATTTACTATGGAATTTCCAGCCACCCCACCCCCCCCCCCCGAGCAATCATAATATTTAGTGTATCTCATTGGGAGCCCCCCCCCCCCCTCCCTCTCTCTCTCCCCCTCTCTCGAGCATCCACAAAACCAGGAAGGCTTTGTGCATCTCACTGGGAGCCCCTCCCCCAGCCCCCCCCCCCCCCCCCCCACCGAGCATCAAAGAAATCCTGTGGGTTACTTAGTCAACGATTCTTGCCCAAAATTGAATTTGTAATTGTGTGATTCTGCTTATATAAGTGCTTCACAATATTACAGATTGTTCCAGGTGGCCTATGAGTAAATACAAATACAGGGAATTTCTTTTTGTGAGGTAGTTTCAGTGGCATAGCCAGGAATTTTGCATGGGGGGTGGGGGCTCTAACCAGGGAGCGCATACACGCAAGCAGTTTTGGGCCTGCCTGCCGGCCTTAGACAGCGGTCCAGGGGAGGAGCCACTGGAAGCTTTTGGATTTTAGCTATTCAAAGTCCTAAAATCAAAATTATCAGCTACCTAGCTCCCCTAACAAGCCTTCAGGGCACAACCCTAGGAGCACCCCTTGCTATGCCAGTGAATGCCATTCATTCCATCCATCCGTCCGTCCGTCCGTCCGTCCGTCCGTCCGTCCGTCCGTCCGTCCGTCCGTCCGTCCGTCCATCCATCCATCCATCCATCCATCCATCCATCCATCCATTCTTCTATTTAAATAAACATTTTGTTAAAAGTACAAAATATCAAACAATAAATTCCCTTTTCAAAATTTCAATAAATGTAATACACCTTTTATGATATGAGACAATAAAATATATACTGTAGAGAGATCTGATTTTTTGTTGTTTACAATTTACATTTAACAATACGGAATACCATTTCGAAAAATGTCCACATAAAATGATTAAAATTCAATCAAATTGTTAAAAAACAATATACATTACATACAAAAAACAAAAAAACAGTTGTAACATATTTAATCATCATAACTAGATGAAGGCACACACAAATGTATTGCTTGGTAAGAACTTCACTAGTTCGTCTCAGTAAGATCAAACATAGGGAGTCGACAAATGATGGAAGGCAGGGGAACTTCATTTTGCCCTTCCATAAACATAAGGGGAAAATTGTTTACAAAATAGAGAAATACATGTGCCTCCTCAATTGGTCTGACCACGATACGCCATTGACCAGGTGCTTTTCTCATGTTTTTATAAAAAATAATTCAGCCGTAAAAATGAGCACTTTGTGGAAAATTAGTTAGCCAGACACAAGTATCATTGTCAATGTGCAGCAAGGGGCAGATAGACAACTGAGAAATATACTGTTTCTGGTAAATAAGCACCATAAAAATAATCAACTTATAATACTGTAAACCTTGTCAAAGTTGAATATAAGCTAAGAAAAAAGTGTGTTGTTGTTTTTTTACTTGCTCCTTTTTGTACGCTTTATTTTATGTTTACCCACATAAGTCACATATGTGTATGTGTACCGTATTTGCCGGTGTATTAACAACATCCGTGTATTAACCGCACCCCAAATTTGGGTTGTCTGTTTCCTTTTCCTGCAAATAAACTCATTGTATTAACCGTATTCACCCTTTTTGTGGGTTCTTCCATCATGAAAAAGGTGCGGTTAATACACCAGCAAATATGGTACGCATCTTTTACAGTCTCAGTGGACTCGATTTATGCAAGGTTGGCTATATGTATAGTTTATAGAAATAAGAGATAAAAGCACCAACATCGTAGAAAGACATTTAATTAAGCCTTTCAGTTGATTTCACCCATTAAAAAACGATAAACATAACACTAAAAAACTGTACATCAAACTCATTAGTCAGTCAACTGAGCTTTAAAAAGCCAGAGAATGATACAGTTCATCCTTCTATTCCCTGACTATTTAAAAATATAATCCCATTTTCCATTTTAAAAAAATGTCATAGTTATAATAATCATACATTAACATTTGAAATCACAAAGAGAAAATATACTGACCGATACAATTCAAATACCCATAAAATATAAACCTTTACTCGACTTATTTGCTTTCCCAGCATATACAATTACATACAAGTCCTCAGTTTTGAGACCCTAAAAAACAATGTTGACAGACTATGACACATGAAATGCGGCCTTTAGAAGCCCCCGGTTAACGAACCCGGGGCTTGTTTCATAAAAGGGTCTTAGCTATGTACGTTGTCTGGCTTTTTAATTTCCAAAGGCTATCGAGTATCGACGCTCTGTGCGAAACGCGGATATAATATTGCACCTTAGCTGTGGGCCAGACAACGTACATAGCCAAGACTATGGCCCGGATTCACAAAGGAGGTTTGTACAAACCATGGTCTACATCTATGGAGTGCTGCTCAAAGACAAGTCAACAATTTCTAATTTCTAATGATATGACTGTTAGTGCTTGCTAACCGGCAAATTTCACCATCTGAGAAGGCAAACATTTATTTAGTGCGTTTAGTAAATGTGTACCATCAACATTGTTAACAAGTAAGGAGTTTGCATTCTTTCTCCATCACTTGACAAATGGCACTCCATAGATGTAGACCATGGTTTAAACCATGGTTTGTACAAACCTCCTTTGTGAATCCGGCCTATTATCCGGGCCTATGTATTTGGGGGATCAGTCCTGAAGCCCTGAGCCTCCTGTTTATTTGTATTGTTTATGCCCATTATGGCCCTCATTATCCATTTCTAGATAGGACTTTGCTACCTCCCACCAGCGGTGATGAATCTAGAGTTGTTCTCTGAGGAAAAAACAACGACTAAACTCTAATGAATTATAACTATGCACAATATAAGTACAAATACGTTTCATAATTTAAAACCATTCACTTGAACAGCTTTCAGTACTGGCGCAAATAAAGCTACATATGGAAGTCTGTTCACACTAAGTCTATGTTTCATTTGTAAAATACATTCAATTTCCAATTTCAATTTATTTCAACACAGACCTTGTAACATGTTTACAGGCTGTATCAAGATATACTCTAGAAATCGGTATTCCTTAGGATACTGTAACAATTCAATCATTTTCAGGAATCAAAGAATAATATCGGAGGTAAAAAAAATTATCCACTAGTACAATAAATGGCAAGATATCACCTTCATATTACACACATGCCTAAGATAATACCCTTGCACAATCATACACTGCAATTTTCAAACATTTTTTTTTAACTTTAGGGGTACATTACTCACACAAAAAGTTGTGCTTGATCAGTTCATACACAAATTCCCTTCTAACCAATCAACATCAAGTATTTACAGACTTGCACTGAATTGGATCAATAATAAAATTAATGTAACAGGCTTCAAGTAAAATTCTACATCATCAAGATGAACAGTGACCAGGGGATGTTTCACAAAGAACACAAATTTCAAAGTTACACTTAAAACTATGGTATTTGTAGACTTAGTCATTTGTAGAATGTAACAAATCCAAAAATAATTGTGCAAATATTTGAGATTTTAGAGACAATTTACAACAAGAACATGAAATGTTCTCAATATAGAAAATAATAAAACAACCGTTCATGTTGCATTTAATTTTTTCTTTTCTTTTCAGATTAACATATCTACTAAACAGCTTTCCATAATTATAAGTACAACTTGAAATTTTAAAATTGAAACTTGAAATCTTTGTGGAACACCCCCAAGAAACTTTCCATTCTTGCTGGTGAATTGGCCCAAATGAACATTAAGTCCTTAACACAGTGGCATACCTGAGAATAGAATGAAATACAGTGGAACCTCTTTATAACGAGCTCTGTTATAATGAGGTACAGTACCTGATATAGCAAGGTAATTTCACAGGTCCAGGGGCTGTTTCACAAAGATCCTAAGTTGAACTTAGCTCTAAGTTGGACTTAGAAATTATGGAAAGCCGTTTGTTGCTTTGAAACAATTTTGTGAAATTTCTTTTAAAAGGCATCAAATGTTGATTCAAATCATTGATATGTTCTATTATCGAGGGGATTTTATGTTCTTGATGTAAAAATTATGAAAAGTCTAAAATACTTGCATTTTTTCTTTTGAATATATTTGATTCCAAGGCTACAATTGGCTTTCCGTAATTTTTAAGTCCAACTTAGAATTAAGTTCAACTTAGAATCTTTGTGAAACAACCCCCCAGGTTTTACAAGTCCCTCATCTGGTCAAAGACAGTGAAGGATATCGCTGAGGCTGGCATGGATTGGATACAGTTTTTGTCAAAAGAGAATTCGAAACAGGATGTCATCATCTGGATTCTGGTAGAATAGTCCTGTTCAGAAACTCAATCATCTTCTCGAAGACGGTGAAAGAGATCGCCGTGGCAGGGACGCATCTCAATACAGTTGATATCTTATCAAGGCTTGTCACAAGAGAATTCCAAATTATAATGTCATCATCTGGATAATGGAAGAAACGTAACAACATCAGCTGGATTCTGGTAGAAAAGTCCTGTTCAGGGACTCCCACATCTTCTCGAAGACGGTGAAAGAGAACGCTTTGGTGGTAATGGCTGAGATACAGTTAATGTCTTATCCAGGCTTGTCAAAAGAGAATTCCAAACAGCATGTCATCATCTGGATTCTGATGGAATAGTACTGTTATGGAAACTCCCTCATCTTGTCAAAGACAATTACTGATATTGCTTTGGCTGGCACGGATTGGATACAGTTTTTGTCAAAAGAGAATTCTGAACAGGATGTCATCATCTGGATTCTGGTGGAAAAGTCCTGTTCAGAAACTCTCTCATCTACTCGAAGACGTTCAAAGAGATCGCTTCGGTGGTAATGGCTGAGATACAGTTGATGTCTTCTGGAAGACGTTCAAAGAGATCGCTTCAGTGGTAATGGCTGAGATACAGTTGATGTCTTATAAAGGCTTGTCAAAATAGAATGCCAAACAGCATGTCATCATCTAGAGTCTGCTGGAAAAGTCCTGTTCAGAAATTCTCTCATCTTCTCGAAGATGGTGAAAGAGATGGCGGCAGTGGGGATGGCTCGGATGTAGTTGATGCTGAGGCCTCGGTACATTCCTCTGACGCCATACTCGTTAATGACCGAGCTTAGGATCGGGACGATACCGCTGTAATTGAGAAACAGAGAAGAAATAATTTGGAATAAATTTAACATTTTGTTTTAAAGATGATTCGGATTTGTGAATCAGATGCGTGTGCCATCTTGACGGTTACTGTGTCTACGTGGCAATTCTGGGAGGCAGAGATAAATTTTATAAATTCTGCCCTGAAAAATCAGCGCTGTTGACTGATGTGGCCTTTGTTATGGTAACGGAGTGACCGAGTGCCCGACGTAGCTATTGCATGCCTATTCTGTTGCTTTACAAAGCCTGCATATAACAATGTGTTTACGGTGTCGTAAAATAATTGTTTCTAGACAGTAAAAACCTGTCTTAGTGGCCACCTGTCTATACCAGCCAACCTGCATATAGTGGCTACCAGAAGTGTTCCCCTGCAGAGAAAAACAAAATATTGTGGAACCTGTCTATAGAGGTCACCTGTCTACACTGGCCAATTTTCATGTTTCCCTTGGGTGGTCATTATACACAGGTTTAACTGTATGTGAATATCGTAGCCCTTACAGCCATGCTTAACAGGGATGAGTGACTGTGAAATAAAAAGAGGGTATATCATTTACAAAACCGAGCATGGTGGCTTAGCGGTTAGAGTGTCCGCCTCATGCACGGGAGGTCCCGGGTTCGAACCCAGACCGGGTCATACCAAAGACATTAAAAATGGTACCTTCTGCCTTCTAGCCAGGCGCTCGGTATTTATAGAATGGAGAAGGGAAAGTTAATCACACGAGTGACCAGAGGACTGGCCCCCTTCTGTAGCTTTCGCTACATGTAGTAGACGTGTGGCCTAGGGCTAATGAATCGGAGATAGGCGCCGCCTTATGTGCCAACATTGGCTCGGGAAGGTCTTTAACTAACTAAACTAAATATCATTTACAGAGACTTACCTTGATCTGTTTGGCACCATATGTCCCAGCTGCATTATCCTCCTGACAACATCAAGGGGATATCTGTCAAAAACACAATAAAAAAAACAAATTTAAACAAAATAGTCAGAAAACATCAAGAAGATATCTGTTTTATTAACTTTGTGCTATATTTGATAAATGACTTTGTAATCAAACGTTTCGCATTATCTATTCTTTATACCTTTGTCACCATTCTGTTAGCAACCACTTGAATTGGGAAGGAAGGCTTTTAGCCACAGTTATTCAGTTAACTTTTTCAAAGCCCTGGCATGCCAGTGGTTGTAATTTCTTCACTTTGTTACACTTCTATTGTATACTTGATTTGCAGAATAAAATAATAATAATAATTAAAAATCTTGGAAGTTCCTGGGGGTTGTTTCACAAAGATCCCAAGTTGACTTAAACATTATGAAAAGCCATTTTTAGCTTCGGAATTAGACAAGTCAAGAACACAAAATGTAAATATTTAAAACTTTACATTTTACATCAATAACTTGAAGTCTCTTTGATAAAAGAAAATGTTAATGATTTTTATCAACATTTTAGGCCTGGTTAAAGAACTCTTAACAATTTAACAAAGCGACTAACGCCTTCCATGATTGTTAAAGGGATAGTTGAGTTCTGGTAAGGAGAGTACAGTTTTAGTGAAACTGAATTTTAGTAACCAAAACCTGCATCATTACATTACAAACTAATAGTTATAACTAGAAAGGAACACAAAATTACAAATGACGTAGTAAAGATCATGTTATCATTCAAAAAGAGCCGTTAAAACGTAAGAGGGCGCTCTCTAAACACTCATTGGTTTCAACCATTTTGAATAAAATATTGTGCATGTGATGCTTTGTTGAAATAGTGATTAGATAGAGAAATAACCAACAACTATTTAAATACCTATTTTGTAACTTTTTTGAAAAGAGAAAGCATTTTTTTGAATTTTTAACGGCTGGTTCAAAATTCTCTAATAAACCCGGGGCCCCGGGTTTATTACAAATTGTTATATTTATGGATATTTCAGCCGTTTCTGAACCGATTTTGATCAAACAAAGATGATTTTATTGTTTAAATATTATGCTCTTTCAAATTTTACACTCAGTTTTTCATTACCTCACAAACCAATTAAGTAGTCTAGCGCCCTATCTACCAAAACTCAACTTTCCCTTTAAGTCCAACTTAGTGTTAAGTTCGACTTGGGATCTTTGTGAAACACCCCCCTGGTTTACTTACGTGATTGTCTGTGCCATTGCCCCTGCAAATCCTCCAGCACACAAGTTGGCTGGTACGATGAGAACACGTTCTTCAGGATGCGCCGACGAAGGCTTGGTGAGGACCACCGGCCCGCTGGTCAGAAGGAAGATCTTGGTCGTCTCGTACGTGTAGAAAGAAGTTCCTGTGTTATGCATAAAAAAAGATGCCACTGAGATTTATAGTGACCCTTTAACTTTGTCAAATTCAATCACTTGGAGCTTTCACATTCCTCTTGTCTCTTGGTATTTGGCTTATGATAATAAATGGGTTTTGATTTTTGAAATGTCTCTAATCATGGAAATATTTATGATTGAATGAAGAACGTTCTGGCTTTTCGATTGTAGTCAAATCAAAGGGCAGTATGAGATAAAATCTGACATAGATTTCAACCTTTTTCTGCAAGGAAAACAGTGTTCTTTTTCCATGAAACTATCACACATCATTCAGAAGAATCTTACTATGATATTGGTATATGATAAAAGTCTACAGTTTCTCGGAGCAATGCATTCTGGCAGCCACGAGGCGCACTCAACGGTATACAAGTATAATTGTTTACACATTCCACTTGTACACCTGTCCCCATTTGTACGCCTGGGGGGTGTTTCACAAAGATCCTAAGTTGAACTTAACTCTAAGTTGGACTTAACTATTATGGAAAGCCATTTGTAGCCTTGGAATACAATAAATTCAAAAGCAACAAAGCAAGAATTTTAGACTTTTCCTAAATGTTGCATCCAGATCATAAAATCCCCTTGATAATGGAACATATTAATGATTTCAGTCAACATTTTATGCCTTTGAAAAAAGACTTTTACAACAAGTTTTCAAAGAAACTAATGGCTTTCCATACTTTTTAAGTCCAACTTAGAGTTAAGTTCAACTTAGGATCTTTGTGAAACACCCCCCTGGGTAGAGAGCAGGTATCGTGGATAAATTGTCTTGCTAATGTTGGTGCATCAATAAGTTTCAAACTTAGGGCCCTTTGACTGCCTATCCTAGCAATCTACAACACCTCCAATTAAATTTAGATAAAAATAAATCCATCCAATTTGTTTTTACCTGCATATGGGATCATGCCTATGAGAGTTGGGAAGACTCCGCGATAGATTCCTTTGATACGACCTTCCTGTCATAAAGAAAGATACACAGAAATAGAAAAGTGGTCAGGCTTCATCAACACCCAGAAGAGAATTACAGATGGCTACACTTAAAGGGGTCTAGTAACTTTGTTGACATTTGCAAAAAACTTTTGGAAAAGTTACATTTGCTAACTCATTGCAATACATTGGTACACAGTCCAAACAATTCAATCATATATATCTTTATAAAGAAAATGAAATTTGGAAAACTGTAACGTACGTTCCATGCTTCTATTGGAAATACAAACATCACTAGGTATGAGAAAGGCTAGCGTTCTAAGTAAGGTTAGTGGATTTTGACAATGTTACTAGAAGATCCCTTTAGCAACAATTTATTCATTTAATTTTTCCATAAAGAAAGATACACAGAAATAGAACATAGATGAGAAATTAATCATAGTCAGGAGAGGAACACAAGATGGTAACAGTGAACTAAAGTGGTTATGACACCTGTCCAGTAATCAGGAGGTCGTGAGTTCAATTCCCACCCAAGTCCGCGAATGATTTTTTTTTCTCATAAAAAAAAAATCACTTCAATAGTATTTAGTGCTTAACCTACATCAGTGAAAGGCAAAGATACACTTAAATGATTAACCTCTTTATTGACAATTCTACATAGAAATCAAAACATGTTCTCCAGAACTATTTTATGAACTCACGTTGTCCCATATGGATCGGAAGGTACTATAGATGCCCTTGTATTTGTGCTCTCCTCTGCTCTGGTAGGCCAGTCTAGCTCGGATCATATCTAGGGGATAAGTGCACGCCACAGCCGCTAAACCTGATCAAATATGGCAACAAAATAATAGAGACATTTTAAAATCATTGTACAGGTAGATTTCCAAGAGAAATTGTAAATACTAGGAACAGTAGATTTCTCCAGCCTTGGTAGGCTTGTTTGGTTTGGATCATATCTAGGGGATAAGTGCACGCCACAGCCGCTAAACCTGATCAAATATGGCAACAAACAAATAATAAAAGACATTTTTAAATTAAAGAAATGTAAAAAACTGCTTATCTGCGATAAAGGCAAATGTAAATGTAGCCGAGCAGATCCTTCGTCTAGTAAAATCGAAAATGTAATTGTTAAAATCATTGTACAGCTAGGTTTCCAAGAAAAATTGTAAATACTAGGAACAGTATATCTCTCCTGCTCTGGTAGGCCAGTCTGGCTCGGATCATATTTAGGGGGGTAGGTGCACGCTTCTGCTGCTAAACCTGATCAAAGATAGCAAAAAAAGAATAATAAAGACATTTTGAAATTGTTAAAATCATTGAACAGGTAGGTTTCCAAGAGAAATTGTAAATTAGATATGAAGGAACAGTATATTTCTCCTGCTTTGGTAGGCTAGTCTGGTTCGGATCATATCTAGGGGGGTAGGTGCACGCTACTGCCGCTAAACCTGATCAAAGATAGCGAACAAATAATAAAGACATTTTGAAATTGTTGAAATTATTGTACAGAAATTGTAAATACTAGGAACAGTATAATTCTCCTGCTCTGGTAGGCTAATCTGGCTCGGATCATATCCAGGGGATAGGTGCGCGCTACGGCCAAAAACCTGAATGTTTTGTTTCACAAAGATAACACCAAATAGTAAACAACTATAGCTTTGTTTGACTTAATCCAAGGCTACAAATGGCTTTCCAAGAGCTAAATTTGACTTAGAATCTTTGTGAATCACACCCCTACTCTCTTACCTGCAATAGATCCAGATACCAGCTTCATCTTGGTTTTCTAGAAAAGGAAGAAATGAAAAGGAAATTGTTGTAAAATTCTTCAACTTTTTCCCCACTCATTAAAGGGATCTAGTAACTTTGTTGACATGTGCAAAAAGTGATGAATGGTTGATGCAATGGATATTATTGTTATCTGATATGTCCACAGGGTATTGTGTGAAAAATTCAAGTCAAATGGACATTGCATGGCCAAGTAATGAGCGAAAATGCAAAGTGATATTCAATAACTCACTGCACTCACTTTGTACACAGAAGAAAAACTTGCCCAGAGTTTTTCTTATCTGAATACTTTGATCGTACATATCTTTGTAACGAAAGGGAAATTTGAAAAACCGAAACCTGTCCCATGATTTTATTGTTAATACGAATACAACAAGGTATGAGGGAACCGCTAGAATGAAAAATTTATTTTGAGGATTTGGACAATGTTACTAAGTCCCTTTAAAGAACTGTATTTTTATTTAATTGCCCTATACAGGGTAGACAACCCTGGAACTGCATTAACTGGGAAAATTTGCAAAGCGCTTAGAAATTCATGTCTCATATTAGCTACCTACTTCAATCTTGCAAAGTGTTACGTCAATGAGTAATTATCATGATCATTATCATCACTGTTTACAGTTTATACCATTAGTGAGTCTATGGATAATTATTGATTTGATTATATTTATTTATTTCCTCACGTTTTCAAAACAATAACATGTATGAAGTACAAATGTATACACTAAAGAACACAAATAAATATTGAATTATACAACTAATCAGTGATTGTTCATATCATATATTTAGGAAATATTAACTATCAAAAAATAACTATTTGTACAGTTAATGTCTACAAGTTATAATCATCACCTTTTTACACCATTCGTAAGTCATAAACTGAATGGCGCCGTAGGGAAAGATCCGCACCATCATGGCTCCGTTGCCCTTGTACAGCGCCAAGAAGCCTTCATGCTCCACAACCTCTGTGAGGGAAGACCACACCCCTGAAGAAGGAAAATATTAATGATGATAATGATAATAGTAATAATAATGATGATGATGATGATGATGATGATCATAGGCGCCGGAAGTGGGGTGGCAGGGGGGGCGGCCGCCCCCCCAATCCAAAAAGTGGGGGGGCAAAAGGCAATTTTGCCCCCCCAAAAAGCCCCCCCTCCCCCCCCCCCAAAAAAAAAAAAAGAGTGGGAAAGACAAAATCAAATGTATGAGCTGACGTTCAAAAACTAGTTTATACATCCATTTTCAATTTTCGCTGCGCGCTTTGCGCGCGAACAGTTTATCTCAGTTTGTTGTAAACATCTGTATGAGAGCATAGACATTTTATTCTTTTTTTGTTTAACTCGGATTCTAAATTTCCTTCACAGGTATGGCATGAAGTGCACCAAATTGCACCATTTCAAGTTTATAAATGCAAAATCTTCCCCGTGGGAGGGGGATACCCCCTCCCAAACCCTCCCCCTCTGGCTCTGCCCAAGCCCAGTCGGTCGCTTCGCTCCCTCGGGATTCATTATTGCCTGTAGGCCATGTTGTTGGATCATACATGCGCCATATGGTTCATGTTGGAACTGTGTATGACACTAAATACAATATTTATGTGTGAGTTTGGGTGCATATTTATTAGTGCGTCAATTATTTGTTTTCTTCGTGAAAAATATATCAAATCATAACACGCTTTCCCAGATACAGTTAATCTAAAGCCCGAATTACCTATCTAGGTATGCACCAGATTGTACAATTTCAAGTCCATAAATGCAAGATCTTTCTTACCGTGGGAGGGGGATACCCCCTCCCAAACCCTCCCCTCCCTCCCTGCACCAGCCCTCAGGCGCTTCGCTCCCTCGGGACTCATTATTGGCTGTGTGTTGTTGGATCATACATAATGTTGCATAATTATGGTTTATGTTGTTGTGTGTTTTGGGGTACATATTTATTAGTGTGTCAATTATTTGTTTTTTACGTGAAAATATATTAAAACTTTCTGGTCGATCAAATCATATCACGCTTTCCCAAATACAGCCGAATTTCCTATCTAGGTATGCACCAGATTGCACAATTTCAAGTCCAAAAATGCAAAAGCTCCTTACCGCGGGAGGGGGGACACCCCCCTCCCACACCCTCCCCCCGCTCAGTCGCTTCGCTCCCTCGCAATGTCTCACTCTCACATCTGGCTCAAAGTTGGCAACCCAGAGTGTGGTTGGGCATGAGCCCCTACACACACAAATTGTGAGCCCCCTTGGGGTTTTGCCCCCCCCCCCCCCAAATCCAAAACTGCTCCCGGCGCGCCTGCTGGTGCAGGGAGGGAGGGGGAGGGTTTGGGAGGGGGTATCCCCCTCCCACCCACGGTAAGAAAGATCTTGCATTTATGGACTTGAAATTGTGCAATCTGGTGCATACCTAGATAGGAAATTCGGGCTCAAGATTAACTGTATCTGGGAAAGCGTGTTATGATTTGATATATTTTTCACGAAGAAAACAAATAATTGACGCACTAATAAATATGCACCCAAACTCACACATAAATATTGTACTTGGGCACCAAATTGCACCATTTCAAGTTTATAAATGCAAAATCTTCCCCGTGGGAGGGGGATACCCCCTCCCAAACCCTCCCCCTCTGGCTCTGCAAAAGCCTGGTCGGTTGCTTCGCTCCCTCGGGATTCATTATTGCCTGTAGGCCATGTTGTTGGATCATACATGCGCCAGATGGTTTATGTTGGAACTGTGTATGACACTAAATACAATATTTAGGTGTGAGTTTGGGTGCATATTTATTAGTGCGTCAATTATTTGTTTTCTTCGTGAAAAATATATCAAATCATAACACGCTTTCCCAGATACAGTTAATCTTAAGCCCGAATTTCCTATCTAGGTATGCACCAGATTGCACAATTTCAAGTCCATAAATGCAAGATCTTTCTTACCGTGGGAGGGGGATACCTCCAAACCCAAACCCTCCCCCTTCCTACCTGCACCAGCCAGATTTTGCATTTATAAACTTGAAATGTTGCAATTTGGTGCACTAATAAATATGCACCCAAACTCACACATAAATATTGTATGGGGGGGGGGGGGGGGCGGCTGCCCCCCCTGCCACCCCACTTCCGGCGCCTATGGCAGTAACAATTATCAAAGGGGTGACAATATTTATGGCACACGTACAGCAGAGAGGTGGGAAGACCTCGCTGTGTACAGTGTAGTCACTCAACCGTCTGCACCTGTACTCGAGAGTAAATAATGTGGGATGTAACTTAATCGTTTGCAAACAAAGTGTTAGTTCAACCAGTAGGTTCATGGTTCAACCTCTTTCGATTTTTTTTCTTTCAGACATCGTGCTGCCACGAGTAACTTGAGTCTCAAGGACATGAGGGCCTTCTTGTGTACTGGTATTTCATTAAAAATATATATAAATTGCAGTTATTAACATTTTAATTCTATATGAATGTACATTATAAGGTACTATGGAAACAGTGATATTCGAAGAGAAAAGGGACCTCATATTTGAGCGGAATCATCACATTTGGGAGAAAATCAGCTAATTTCGGCCACATTTAGCTCGCTTTCAAAGACAAGAAGGATGTATGTGGCAAACAGCCTCCGCCGGAAAAGAAAAAAATGTACGCCATGCACGTAGGGTACAGGAAGCTAGCAATCAACCTTACTCGAAAGTAAATAACGCGGCTTGTTAATTCAACCTCGATCGAGTGTTTGAATGTCATAGTACTGCACACAATATTTGTGTCTCATTTACAGGCTTAAAATAATTTACACATGATGGCAAGCATAAATATCAGATCTGAAAACGATTTGAACTATAGTAGCTTATATTTTTATTTTATATTGTGACAAAATAGAATGACCAAATTTTAAAGTTGAATGGTCATTGACCAAATTAAATGATAAATGACTAAATCAAATGTAGCAATTGTACGTTACGGACTTCTCGAGACGAAATTGAATTAAGCAATTAATGAAATTGAATGTCGATTGTTTGAAAATGGATGGGAAGACCTATATTATAGGTTTTCTTGTCCATTTTAAGTAACACTTTCATTCAATTTGATAAATTTGTCACACATTATCGTCCGGTACAATTAAAAGGACGTCATATTTGAGCGGAATCATCACTTTTGGGAGAAAATCACATTAAGCTCACTTTCAAAGACAAGAAGAATATATGTGGCAAACAGCCTCCGCCGAAAAAGAAAAAAACATGTACGCCATGCACGTAAGGTACAGGAAGCGGTTTATATTCACTTGGTCTAATACCGCTTGGTCTAATCATCAGTTCGTCTAACTCCACTTCGTCTAAACCCATTTGGTCTAATCATCACTTGGTCTAATGCCCATTTAGGCAATTGCCGTTTCGTCTAATCACCAAATGGGCCAATTGTCACTTCGTCTACTTTTTTTTTTCCTCGTTTCGTCTATTATCACTTCGTATAATCCATTTAGTCTATTACCATTTGGTCTATTATCATTTCGTCTAATACCAATAGGTCTATTTTCCACTTGGTCTAAAAGCAGGTCGTCTAATGCCATTTCTTCTAAACACTATTTCGGCTAATGACCATTTAGTCTAATTCTCATTTGGTCTAACGATCGCCTACACTGACCACTGTGATGGCCATCGCCTGCATACCGTATGAAAGATTCCATAGGGCTGTAATTATAGCTCTATGGATATTTAGCCACAGCGGTTTCACTAGACGAAACCAGTGTATAAGAGAAAACTAATTGGCCGCTACAATCAGGTGACCTCCATAGACAAGTCCCAAAATATCGTTTGTACGCTCACCACCCAAGGGAAAATAGATATGTGGCCGCTATAAACAAGTGAACTTTATAGACAAATTTCATCAAACAGTGTATATTGACCACCTAAAAGAAAACAAGATAGTGGGCGTCATAATCAAGTACCTAAAAAAAAAAAACAGGTTCCATTACATCGTATATCGTCAAACAGGGGCGTAGACAACGGGGGATGAGGTGGATGCATCCCCCCACCTCTTTGATGTCTGTAATCTGTGTTACCCTGTCCTTTATCGTCATTAACCTCACACCTACATGCATAGGCGCCGGAAGTGGGGTGGCAGGGGAGCGGCCGCCCCCCCCAATCCAAAAAGTGGGGGGGGGGGGGGGGGGGGCAAAACGCAATTTTGCCCCCCCCCCAAAAAAAAAAAAAAGAGTGGGAAAGACAAAATCAAATGTATGAGCTGACGTTCAAAAACTAGTTTATACATCCATTTTCAATTTTCGCTGCGCGCTTTGCGCGCGAACAGTTTATCTCAGTTTGTTGTAAACATCTGATGAGAGCATAGACATTTTATTCTTTTTTTGTTTAACTCGGATTCTAAATTTCCTTCACAGGTATGGCATGAAGTGCACCAAATTGCACCATTTCAAGTTTATAAATGCAAAATCCAATGCAGTTCCAACATGAACCATATGGCGCATGTATGATCCAACAACATGGCCTACAGGCAATAATGAATCCCGAGGGAGCGAAGCGACCGACCGGGCTTGGGCAGAGCCAGAGGGGGAGGGTTTGGGAGGGGGTATCCCCCTCCCACGGGGAAGATTTTGCATTTATAAACTTGAAATGGTGCAATTTGGTGCGCTTCATGCCATACCTGTGAAGGAAATTTAGAATCCGAGTTAAACAAAAAAAGAATAAAATGTCTATGCTCTCATCAGATGTTTACAACAAACTGAGATAAACTGTTCGCGCGCGAAGCGCGCAGCGAAAATTGAAAATGGATGTATACACTAGTTTTTGAACGTCAGCTCATACATTTGATTTTGTCTTTCCCACTCTTTTTTTTTTGGGGGGGGGGGGGGGGAGAGGGGGGGGGGGCTTTTTTTTTTGGGGGGGGGCAAAATTGCGCTTTGCCCCCCCCCCCCCACTTTTTGGATTGGGGGGGGGGGGGGGGGCGGCCGCCCCCCCTGCCACCCCACTTCCGGCGCCTATGGCAGTAACAATTATCAAAGGGGTGACAATATTTATGGCACACGTACAGCAGAGAGGTGGGAAGACCTCGCTGCGTACAGTGTAGTCACTCAACCGTCTGCACCTGTACTCGAGAGTAAATAATGTGGGATGTAACTTAAAGGGATCTAGTAACTTTGTTGAGATGTGCAAAAACTGATGAATGGTTGATGCAATGTATACTGTTGTTATCTCATATGTCCTCAGGGTATTGTGTGAAAATTTCAGGTCAAAATGGACAATGTATGGCCAAGTAATGAGCGAAAATGCAAAGTGATATTGGGTGATATTCACCAACTCACTGCATTCACTTTGTACAGGGATGAAAATCTCGCCCGGAGATTTTCTTATCTAAATACTTCAATCATACATATCTTTGTAATGAAAGGGAAATTTGAAAAACCGAAAGCTGTCCCATGATTTTATTGTTAATACGAATACAACAAGGTATAAAGGAACCGCTAGAATTACAATTTTATTTTGAGGATTTGGACAATGTTACTAAGTCCCTTTAATCGTTTGCAAACAAAGAGTTAGTTCAACCAGTAGGTTCATGGTTCAACCTCTTTCGATTTTTTTCTTTCAGACATCGTGCTGCCACGAGTAACTTGAGTCTCAAGGACATGAGGGCCTTCTTGTGTACTGGTATTTCATTAAAAATATATATAAATTGCAGTTATTAACATTTTAATTCTATATGAATGTACATTATAAGGTACTATGGAAACAGTGATATTCGAAGAGAAAAGGGACCTCATATTTGAGCGGAATCATCACATTTGGGAGAAAATCAGCTAATTTCGGCCACATTTAGCTCGCTTTCAAAGACAAGAAGGATGTATGTGGCAAACAGCCTCCGCCGGAAAAGAAAAAAATGTACGCCATGCACGTAGGGTACAGGAAGCTAGCAATCAACCTTACTCGAAAGTAAATAACGCGGCTTGTTAATTCGACCTCGATCGAGTGTTTGAATGTCATAGTGCTGCACGCAATATTTGTGTCTCATTTACAGGCTTAAAATAAATTACACATGATAGCAAGCATAAATATCAGATCTGAAAACGATTTGAACTATAGTTAGGGATGTTAGGCTGAAAATTCAAATGCATTATATCAGGACAATTTTGCAGTCTTTGTGAAGAACAGAATTTATCATTCAAGATGCCAAAAAAATGAAGTATTTACATTAATCGGTTCTCGAGATATGATTTTTTAATTATTTTTTTTTGGGGGTGTTTCCTGAACATTTTGTATAGGGTTTCACTGTAGAAGCATGGCACCGGGGGTTACAAAAGTCTTGAGAAGAGTATACAGTATACAATTTCAAATTAAGTTTGATGTGCCATATCTCCAAAAATAATTCTTGTTTTCAGTTGAAAATTGAAATATGACATCCTTAGTTGATTCTTCTTCAATTCCAAAAAAAAATTCATACAAACTTAAAATTATCAATAGCGTTGCCATGGAAACAAAAACAAAGAAAATAAAAGAAAATAAATGAAATATCACCTTTTTCATCACAATATAGTATAATTAAGCACCTTGCATCCCGGAATAATGGCAAACAAATATTTTGATACAACTAATTTCATCAAATGTCCTGTTGCCATGGTAACAAACAATAAAAAACAAAGAAAAACAAAGAAAAACAAAGAAAAACAAAGAAAAACAAAGAAAAACAAATATTATTCACTTCAAAATCCTACAAAGTTCCATCAAAGATAAGTATCAAGATAAGTATCTTAAGTCTTCTTAAGTTTCAGGAATCATATTTGGAGGTTATAGTACATGATGTTAATGTATGATTGATTTAAAATAGTGAAAAAGAACTGTTTAAAAGGAGAAATCATTGACTACAAAATTCTTCAAAAACCATCAAAAATTATTCACCACAAAACCCTTCAAAGTCCAACAAAATAAGTATCTAAAGTGTCCAGGATTTATCTTAGATCTTGAATGATATGACCAGAATATCATTCTTACATTTGCAATAGCGATATCATCGCTATGTTGCTCCCTTTTGATGCAATATCCCCATCAAATCTATTTTTTTCTTCATATTTCTCCACGAGATGAATTTCAATCAAAATACGAGGGAGTGTATTCGCCAATCATAAGAGCCAATTCCCCGAATTTTCACATATTTTCCATAAGGAAATTCCCCGCTCGCAACGCACGTGGCCTATGTGCAAGACGGTGACATCACGATCTTTCTTCGTTTGTTCTTACTCCCCGTGATTTCAGAGCACGCAAAATCAAAATATTCACGTCGTTTTCTGTCAAAAACATTGATTATGAACTTAATAATGGAGTGATAAATCATGAAAAACTTACGTCAAACACCTTTTGCAGAGAAAAAATACATTTTTATGAAGTAAAAGTGGTTTCTGGCTGGAAAAACTTTAGTTCGTCCGCTCGGTTATCGCACAGCGTGGAGGGCTGAGTCCCCGCGTCCCTCCCCGCACGCGGAGGGCTGAGTTCCTGCTGAGTCAGGGAATCAGATCTTGATTTTTTTCATCGGAAATTCACGATTATCTTTACATGATCCTGGACGATTTATCTCTTCATTTTTGGTTCAGAGATAGATAACATATTGATAATCAATCTCCCAGTATCCGCTAACACAAAAAAGTTAATTTTCTTATGAAAAAAATCGCTAAGATAACGAACTTTTTTTCATTGCGCAAGGCTACATGAAGTTGTGGGGTAAGAAAGTAGCGGAACGCGCATTGATTCAGCCTGTATATTTATGAATGGCATACCGAAGTTTCGGCATGATCAGGCCCCAGGATCACTTTCAGATTTCGATGTAAACATTGCAAGTTTTCCCCAGAGCAGCCCGGAGAGCGGTGCCATGCCGCTACGATACGTGTCAAACACACCGGATGGTTCAATGACCGCATTTTAGCTCATCTTCACTGCGCTATTTTGATAATTTCTACGATTCTACTTGTGAAGAAAATGGTCTCAACATTGGAATATAAATCTAAACTACGGTAATACTTATTCAATTTGCTCATTCATGCTGAGATTGATTTTTAATGATTTTTTTAAAGATCGTGTGTTTCTGAACCTTATGACTGTACTGCACATCTCTCCGATTTCAGGATTATAATGCGTGCGTCTAACATCCCTACTATAGTAGCTTATATTTTTATTTTATATTGTGACAAAATAGAATGACCAAATTTTAAAGTTGAATGGTCATTGACCAAATTAAATGATAAATGACTAAATCAAATGTAGCAATTGTATGTTACGGACTTCTCGAGACGAAATTGAATTAAGCAATTAATGAAATTGAATGTCGATTGTTTGAAAATGGATGGGAAGACCTATATTATAGGTTTTCTTGTCCATTTTAAGTAACACTTTCATTCAATTTGATAAAATTTGTCACACATTATCGTCCAGTACAATTAAAAGGACGTCATATTTGAGCGGAATCATCACTTTTGGGAGAAAATCACATTAAGCTCACTTTCAAAGACAAGAAGAATATATGTGGCAAACAGCCTCCGCCGAAAAAGAAAAAAAACATGTACGCCATGCACGTAAGGTACAGGAAGCGGTTTATATTCACTTGGTCTAATACCGCTTGGTCTAATCATCAGTTCGTCTAACTCCACTTCGTCTAAACCCATTTGGTCTAATCATCACTTGGTCTAATGCCCATTTAGGCAATTGCCGTTTCGTCTAATCACCAAATGGGCCAATTGTCACTTCGTCTACTTTTTTTTTTCCTCGTTTCGTCTATTATCACTTCGTATAATCCATTTAGTCTATTACCATTTGGTCTATTATCATTTCGTCTAATACCAATAGGTCTATTTTCCACTTGGTCTAAAAGCAGGTCGTCTAATGACCATTTAGTCTAATTCTCATTTGGTCTAACGATCGCCTACACTGACCACTGTGATGGCCATCGCCTGCATACCGTATGAAAGATTCCATAGGGCTGTAATTATAGCTCTATGGATATTTAGCCACAGCGGTTTCACTAGACGAAACCAGTGTATAAGAGAAAACTAATTGGCCGCTACAATCAGGTGACCTCCATAGACAAGTCCCAAAATATCGTTTGTACGCTCACCACCCAAGGGAAAATAGATATGTGGCCGCTATAAACAAGTGAACTTTATAGACGAATTTCATCAAACAGTGTATATTGACCACCTAAAAGAAAACAAGATAGTGGGCGTCATAATCAAGTACCTAAAAAAAAAAAAACAGGTTCCATTACATCGTATATCGTCAAACAGGGGCGTAGACAACGGGGGATGAGGGGGATGCATCCCCCCACCTCTTTGATGTCTGTAATCTGTGTTACCCTGTCCTTTATCGTCATTAACCTCACACCTACATGCATAGGCGCCGGAAGTGGGGGTGGCAGGGGAGCGGCCGCCCCCCCCCCCCCCCCCCCCAATCCAAAAAGTGGGGGGGGGGGGCCCCCCCAAAAAAAAGCCCCCCCCCTCCCCCCCCCCCAAAAAAAAAGAGTGGGAAAGACAAAATCAAATGTATGAGCTGACGTTCAAAAACTAGTTTATACATCCATTTTCAATTTTCGCTGCGCGCTTCGCGCGCGAACAGTTTATCTCAGTTTGTTGTAAACATCTGATGAGAGCATAGACATTTTATTCTTTTTTTGTTTAACTCGGATTCTAAATTTCCTTCACAGGTATGGCATGAAGTGCACCAAATTGCACCATTTCAAGTTTATAAATGCAAAATCTTCCCCGTGGGAGGGGTATACCCCCTCCCAAACCCTCCCCCTCTGGCTCTGCCCGGTCGGTCGCTTTGCTCCCTCGAGATTCATTATTGCCTGTAGGCCATGTTGTTGGATCATACATGCGCCATATGGTTCATGTTGGAACTGTGTATGACACTAAATACAATATTTATGTGTGAGTTTGGGTGCATATTTATTAGTGCGTCAATTATTTGTTTTCTTCGTGAAAATAAACTCTTCGCGTGCGAAGCGCGCAGCGAAAATTGAAAATGGATGTATAAACTAGTTTTTGAACGTCAGCTCATACATTTGATTTTGTCTTTCCCACTCTTTTTTTTTTTGGGGGGGGGGGGCAAAATTGCGTTTTGCCCCCCACTTTTTGGATTGGGGGGGGGGGGGGGGGGCCGCCCCCCCTGCCACCCCACTTCCGGCGCCTATGTGCATCAGCCCTCAGGCGCTTCGCTCCCTCGGGACTCATTATTGGCTGTGTGTTGTTGGATCATACATAATGTTGCATAATTATGGTTTATGTTGTTGTGTGTGTGTTTTGGGGTACATATTTATTAGTGTGTCAATTATTTGTTTTCTACGTGAAAAATATATTAAAACTTTCTGGTCGATCAAATCATATCACGCTTTCCCAAATACAGCCGAATTTCCTATCTAGGTATGCACCAGATTGCACAATTTCAAGTCCAAAAATGCAAAAGCTCCCTACCGTGGGAGGGGGGACACCCCCCTCCCACACCCTACCCCCGCTCAGTCGCTTCACTCCCTCGCAATGTCTCACTCTCACATCTGGCTCAAAGTTGGCAACCCAGAGTGTGGTTGAACATGAGCCCCTACACACACAAATTGTGAGCCCCCTTGGGGTTTTGCCCCCCCCCCAATCCAAAACTGCTTCCGGCGCACCTGATGATGATGATGATGATGATGATGATGATGATCATCATCATCATCATCATAATGGCTCCGTTCCCCTTGAACAGCGCCAAGTAGCCTTCATGCTCCACAACCTCAGTAAGAGATGACCAGACACCTGATATACGAAGGAAAAACAATTTCCAAACTTGACACTACTAATAATTTATCTATCTACAAACCATGGTTTGTCTGCTTAAAAGTTAAAAGTTGTCTAGTGATATGTATATAAGAGTAAAAAATACATTTTTTTTTTATAGACTATAGGAGAGTGCTAAATTTTATTTGCTGTAAACTTACTTATAGAGCTCTGTTTTTAATGCTAGATTTATATTGTTTTTATTGGTAGCTGAACTGACTCATCCACAGGAAGAAGTTGAGATTATCTTTTAAAGGGCAATGAAACCCAAGCAAAAAGTTGCTTTCATAGTCTTGAAGAGATTAAGAAGAATAATCTCTGAAAGTTAGAGCATAATCGGGTAAGAAACAAGAAAACTACGGCTCTTTGAAGATGTCCATTTATTCCTATGGGGAACTCAAATTGGCAACGCACTCTGATAAGTGTGTGGACAACTCCCCATATGTTTTGTACACAAATGTTCCCATTTTTACAGTTTTCTTCATAGTCACATTTTTCCATTCCCCCAACTCATGATATGTTATGTATAAAAGCATTCTACAAAACATATGTTGAACTCAAACGAAGGTTAAACATAAATTTTGAGAAAATTGAACAAAACTGAAATTTTGTGTACAAAATGTATGGGGAGTTGTCCACAACTTTGCCAGAGTGCATTGCCAATTTGAGTCACTCGAAAAAAAACATGGCTCTTTTCAAAGAGCCATAGTTTTCTTATTTCTTGACCGATTGTGCTCAAATTTTCAGAGACTATTCATTATATTTAGTGTCTTATAGTGCATACAACAATTTGTCTGGATTTCATTGTCCTTTAAACCTCTTATAGTCTGCAATGCATCGAATGGGAGCTACAAGGCCAGAGTCTGGTCTGAATACAAGTAGCAATACTCCATTCATGTGGGAAAAAAATTAAGAGATTGATCCTGAATTTAAACATGAACAGAGTCTGAATCTAGACCTCTACCTAAAACAGGGGCATTATTGTTGTAATAACTGATTCAGGCCCACTTGGCCTGGGGCCATTTAAACATTTTTTTTTGTTTTGCCACCCAATTTAATTGATGCTTATTTCCACTGGCCGAACGGAAAACCAAATAAAACAACAATTGTAACGTTTTTTCTTTATTATGGGCAAGCAGATTCACGTTTTGGACTTCACTAGAATTTAAAAAAATCTTGTTTTTACTTGCTCGACTGGGCCACGAGGCAAAAAGCAAATTTCTTGCATTGACTAATGTGATGAAAGGATCTCGATCATAATATATTTTCAATAATTGTACGTCTCCATTAAATTTGTTGTTCTTTGGTTTATACACCTCTTTTTTCCCCCTACTCCTCAGCACTTAGAAACATTGTATTAAGTGCTATAAAAATGTTGTATATATAACTTTCTCACCTAGGTGGTTGAAGTGCTTGTGTCTGGCTTGTAGAAGGATCTTGACTCTGTCGAGGGGAGCTATGGTCGTCTTGGCACAGCATCCAGCAACCCCTGTAATAAACAATATTGTATAATTATTAAAGGGACTTAGTAACATTGTCCAAATCCTCAAAATAAAATTTTAATTCTAGCGGTTCCTTCATACCTTGTTGTATTCGTATTACCAATAAAATCATGGGACAGGTTTAGGTTTTTCAAATTTCCCTTTCGTTACAAAGATATGTACGATCGAAGTATTCAGATAAGAAAAACTCCACCGTACAAAGTGAGTGCAGTGAGTTAGTGACTATCACTTTGCATTTTTGCTCATTACTTGGCCATGCAATGTCCATTTGACTTGAAATTTTCACACAATACCCTGTGGACATATGAGATAACAACAATATACATTGCATCAACCATTCATCACTTTTTGCACATGTCAACAAAGTTAGTAGATCCCTTTAATTAACTCTCTAGTCTTACTCTAGTGCCTTGGTTGATTTAAGTCACGATACTCATAGAATTGAATCAAAGCTGCTGATTTGTTCCTATATTCACGCGATAGATTTATCATTTAGAAATAGAAGCCCACCAAAATATCAGACAAAACAAGTTTTATTTTGTTCAATCTTCTGCTTGATCCTTCCTGTGACTGTGACTGTGAGTGTTACCTCATCTAGTCGCTGAACAGGCGTTGATGAGTATTACCATAGAACTAGAATACTGTGACTAGGGATGCCGCTGGAGCTCCGTACATGTCGACCCTTTTTTCGCGATAATGTCCGTACGTACAGTGTGTACGCGTTTCGCCTTGTTCGCCATATACAAATCGGTATAAAATCACAAAATTTTCCATGAATAAAAAGACAGATTATCACACAATCACAATCAGCAGCATGTGTAATTCACCGTTGTTCATATTTTAATGCAAATACACTTACATACGAAAGGATTCCTCTGATATCGGCAGATAATAACAGCGATAAGTCCGAGTGATTGAACGGGCAGACTATGTAATGAGGGCGCCAATGAATTTCGAGGGGGCGCTGTTGATAATCTCACTTAATCCTTATGCACCACCAAACGCCTGATCTGAAAAATAGTTTGAGTGACTCAGTGAATACATGGGCATTCAACCTATATCACCTTATTTGCGCATGACCGCGCCCACATTCCTTATATTTTTAAAAACGAAAAAAATCCATAATTTCTCCATCAATAAGTTTCTGATCATGCGCATTTAAGGGCATCTAGGTTATTTTTTTTCCAATTTTTTGAGCCCCTATTCACCAAAAAAGGGTGAAGGATAGCCACGCACGCCCCAAAAAACTGAAATAGACATGTACTTTGGCTTATGAATTATTCATAGCATCGCGAAATCCACTACGTAGCTAATGAATTATTCATGAATCACGGACGTGTTATGACTGTTACGTAGTGTGTATAGTATCGCTTTCAGACGCTAAGTATTATTTGTTTTCTATATTAACCCGTTCGTATATACACATTAGAGTAGGGACTATACAGTTTATTGTGTTTGTGTTTTTTTTTGCGAATTGTACAAAGCCTAGGTTATTCATTGATAAAAAAGAAAAAAAAACTTGAACAAACAAGTCAGTTCGCACGCTACTGTGTTACAGTATATTGCAACAAAAACAACAACGATCGTGCCTACGTGTGTCGCATGCTATGTACAGTAAACGTCCGCGCTGGTTCCTGCACCGCAGCGCGCCGTGGCTTCGGGTAGGTACACGTCTCGCCAACGCCTGGCACAGCCGCTCGAGGCTGAATAGGTTTACTTTCAGCTGGCGTAGCAACATTGAGATTGAGGGGAAGGGGTGGGGGTGATTAAAGAGACTGGGGGCTTTAGCCTGTAATATGCGCTTGTTATGCTGTGGGGACAACATGTTTTGTTCATTTGGAAATAAATATGTATTATTAATGATATTCGTTGACGTAGAATTGATGAAAGAAGTTTGCCTTGAAAGTAAGACTAGCATTTGAACTTCATCATGTTAATTGAACTTTCGTCGAACTTTTTTTGCGATCGCAAGCCACACCCCCTCCAATTTGGTTCTCGCACGGCCAATATCATATAGTTTCAAGCGCGCGTAATTTGAAAGCTCCAAAAAAGGGTCGTTTTTGAATCAACTTTGCACCTTAATATCTCAGCAATTAACAGTCGGAATAACTTCAAACTTGGTGAGAGGACATGTTGGTGTTCGGAGATTACAGTCTGGTAAGTTGTTTGTCATGATTGTGCCGAAATCAAAAGTTAGATTTTGTGATCGGCATCCCTACTGTGACTGTGTCTGAAAAAAGCCTAAATAAAAGGGGACAGATTTAAATAAAATTAAAAGGTCTACCGACTACTGATTTATTGGAATAAGCTTCATTTTCAATAAGATTTTCCAGTCTTCTGGCATCACCCTGCAGACCACATGTGCATGAGCCGCCAACCATGGATACTAGACTACATGCATCATGCATGAACAGTCAGACTCAGCTCAGTCAGTCAACACACATTCACATTTCACCGTCTCACTCTCAGGCTCAGCTCACACAACTCGGCCCGGATCACTGGTCGGCCTAGTCGAGGCAGCACGCACGGGTATGGGTACGCCCGAGGATTCGGCACAAGTCTTCCTCACTGGTCCGCTAGCCAGAGCTGTGCTGTCGGCTGTACAAACTCGAAATTTTCTATCGCCGTTCAACACTTGAATACTGAATATCACAAAATGCTTACCTCCAGAAATGAAGTTCTTCAAAACTTCTTGCCCATCGCTCCTCGCAACAGCGTGTGATTCAGTGGCACTTACGTCTTTCATAATTTAAAGCAGTTTTGGTGTTCGCAAGGTAAACAACGTGAACTTCGAGAGTTACGTTGGCCGTTGATTGTCGTGTGAGGGCCTAGGCAGCATATTCGACGTGATGAAATCGACACAGATCGATGTCTGCTGTTCGAGATGTAATTTTGAAATTGTTAGCAAATAAGGTTTAAAGATGGTGAAAGAACAGTTCAGAGAGACAGACGTGGCACGGAAAATGTAAGAGATGAATTTTGTAGTAAAGAATATAATTTTCTTGGTAATAAACGATGTTTTTTTAAAGCCTATTTTTTGTAATCTTAAACAGACACATTTTTGTACGGATGGGACTGGTGTGGTGATTATTGCACATGCAACATGCAATAATAATATTTTAATAATTGAATGCAAAGTCAAATGAGTTGACAGTCAACACGCTGCATGTTAATTATTATGATGATGATACATTTATGATTGATGTACAATTACACTTATAAAACATGTGCAATGGAATGAAAAACTAGCAATAGCATGTATTGTAATATAATAACCTCGACTTTCGTAACAAAAAAGGTCAAAATTGTGAATTGAAAAAAGAAAAAAATATGATTTGATCATAATGAAATAATTAATACAAAATTAGGTAAAATTAGTGAATTAATATTGAAGAAATAATACAAATATAATAATAACATGATGATTAGGTAACGATGCTTTTGCAATGAAGGTTGGAGTTTGGCTGTTTTCTACAAAAGAAAATCGTGACAGGAGGCCAACTTCACATATTATCTTCATTTTTTAGGAGGGATTGTAACGGCAGTCGTAGGTTTCTGAGCACTGGCGTAAATCTGTTCGGAAAGCACAATGCTTTGGGGGGTCGAGCAATTGTTCACAAACAATGCTCGCCCCTCCAATGCATTGTGTTTTCCGAACAGATTTACGCCAGTGTTTCTGAGTGTGGTGTGTGTCTGGAGGGGGGAGAGGGAGGGGGCTGAGTCGGCTGACTCACGCAGTAATCCCCTTGGCTTAGGCCTTAACTTGTGGAGTGGGGCTGACTAGTATAACCCGTTCACTTTGAGATTCTGAAATCCCCATAGACTTTGTACTTAGCCCGCCTGGCGCTAGAGTGGACCATGGCCAAGTGGAGCCATGGAGGAAAACATCTTTTTATTTTGGATTTATTGCCCCCCCTCCCCCCCCCCCCCCAAAAAAAAAAGAGGGGGCTGCAGTGGCTGCTCCTCTAGCCCCCCTCCCCCAGTTATGCGGTCCATGTTTATTGGGCACTATATTATATAATGTACAATAGAGATCAACTATAAATTGAGACATAACCTGTATTGCCTCATAGTCATAATGATCATCAATTTTTGTAATTTGCAGAAGCCACGTCTGCTTTGGTTTGATGTCCCCCGAGCAGATGAGACAGCAGGCCACGATTCATGTCGTTAGCAACAAACTCTACCAGCAAGACACAAGGAATCCTGTGCAGTATGGGGTGCTTGATCATCACATGGTAAGGCAGGGCTTGACACTTAGCTCAGATTGCTTGACGGCCCAGGGCCAGTAAAAATATTTGTGAGGAAAACCCCTGCCTGACACCATTGCAGTTAAACCTCATGTCTTGCAGGGGTTGCCAGACATGCTAGAATTCCAAAATGTGTTGTAGATCATTATGGCTTTTCAACCTTTGAAGCCCTTTGCCTCTAAACTCAACCAGCAAGACACAAGGAATCCTGTGCAGTATCGTGTGCTTGATATATCACATGGTAAGGCATGGTAAGACAAGTAAATATTGATGCCAGGCAAGTAAATATTGATGTCGGGCAAGTAACATTTCATAAATGGTCAAGTTTGGTTGCCCGATCAGATAACTACCATCTCTGTTCAACTACAAGAGAAATAGATATAACGCTAAAAATAATTAAAAAAAATAATAAAAGTTCTGCTCTCTTTTATCATAAGAAGGGCTCCAGTGAGAAAGAAAACCTTTGCCTGACTTGCAATAAGAACTTGTCATTTGACTGATAGGGTCACTGCAACCCCATTGCCCCCAAATAAACTTAAAAGAAATATGATATTACAGCATGTAAAATTGTGTCTAAATTGTCTTCTAATTTTAAAAGATATTACTGATTGATTTCTTCTTTTTTATCATAAAAAGGGCACAAGTGAGAAGGAAAATCTTTGCCTGACTTGCAAGAAGAACCTATCGGACTGCGTGGGTCACTACGGCTACATCGACCTGGAGCTTCCCGTGTTCCACATTGGATTCTTCAAGAGTGTTATCTCCATCCTGCAAGCTATCTGCAAGGTTTGTTCTAGAGATGTAGTATTTCAGTTATTTCTAAAATCAGACTTGACTTAAATTCAAACATACCGGTAGCGAAAACTGACCAGAAATATATAATATTGAATAAAAATGAGCTAGGAAAATTGGGCATCCCCAGGATTTGAACCTGAGACCTCCAGATTGCAAGACCGATGCTTAACCTGTCGCACAAAACAAACAAACGAGCCGTTTTGTGGTAACCTATATATAGTTTTTTAGTGGACATAGTACATTACAGATATAAACAAGGTCATTGCTGTTATTACAGTTTTAGCTTGTGTAAAGTAACACTACACCCCAGGCTTGACAATCTTAAAGGGACTTAGTAACATTGTCCAAATCCTCAAAATAAAATTTTCGTTCTAGCGGTTCCCTCATAACTTGTTGTATTCGTATTAACAATAAAATCATGGGACAGGTTTCGGTTTTTCAAATTTCCCTTTCGTTACAAAGATATGTACGATTGAAGTATTCAGATAAGAAAAACTCCGGGCGAGTTTTTCATCCCTGTACAAAGTGAATGCAGTGAGTGAGTGAATATCACCCAATATCACTTTGCATTTTCGCTCATTACGTGGCTATGCAATGTCCATTTGACTTGAAATTTTCACACAATACCCTGTGGACATATGAGATAACAACACTATACATTGCATCAACCCTTCATCACTTTTTGCACATGTGAACAAAGTTACTAGATCCCTTTAACGGAAAATGACTGTCTATCTTTTCCATATTACTTATATATGTGTATTCAGTAGTTCTTGGATGGTTAAATGACAGTAACTACATTGCTCGTTTCCTGTGTATGTTTGCCTGTAGATCTGTGGACAAATAATGCTGAATGAGCAGGATCGGCAGAATTTCATTGAAGCCTTACGGCGGCCAACGCTGACGTATCTCCAGAAACGTGGACTGCGCAAGAAGATTCACGAGAAATCTCGCAAGAACGCGGTGTGCTTCTTTTGTGGCTCATACAACGGTGAGAAATAAACCAACTTCATAATTTATTCAAACGTTTTCTTCTCTTCTTACAATAGTCTGTCCACAAGCAGGTTTAAAACTCATCAAGATTTCTCTCCCAAGTGATCTTTATTTAATTAAAATTATCAGATACTAGTATTTATAAGTAATACAATGTTATTATACAATATGCACATTTTTTGCATTAGTAGATAAAAATCAAATGAAAAAAGAAGCCAAAAAATAGCAAACATGCTTATCAGGGTTAGCCCAAATGTATACCAGGCATGTGGCTCAGTGGTAGAGCATCCGTCTCATGAACGGGAGGTCATGGGTTCGAACCCCGACCGGGTCATACCCAAGACGAATATAAAAATGGTACCTACTGTATTTTAGCCAGACGCCTTGCACACATAGAGCGGAGTAGGGTAATAGTAAAATTTATGCTATGCAGTGCCCGCTGGAAGAGCAGTGTTTGTCACTGAAGTGGCTCCCCTTGGTAAACAAAACATTATTATTATTATTTTATTACTGGTTTTTCCATTCTGATAGGTCCCGTGAAAAAGTGTGGCCCGCTGAAGATCATCCACGAAAAATGGAAGGTGAACCGGAAGAACCCGGAAAGCGTTCTGAAGGAGTTTCAGATATCCCTGGACACCGCCATGGAACACAACAAAGACATTGAACCACTGCTCCCAAAAGCACAGGTATTTAAGCAAGCCTCCACACTAACCGTTTCCTCTACTGGCCCATTCAGGCAAGTAAAATGATAATTTGTATGCCTCCGCAACGAAGTAGCCGGAGGCATTATGTTTTTGGGTTGTCCGTCCGTCCGTCCGTCATGGGGTCATGAGGTCAAAGATCAAGGTCACAGGGCTTATTATATATGCAAAAATAGCTTGTGATCGCGTTATCTCACAACGAAGTAGCCGGAGGCATTATGTTTTCGGGTTGTCCGTCCGTCCGTCATGGGGTCATGAGGTCAAAGATCAAGGTCACAGGGCTTATTATATATGCAAAAATAGCTTGTGATCGCGTTATCTCAAGAACCGATGGACGGATTCTCACCAAACTTAGTTCATGTATGTATCTTGAGGACCTGAATAACTGATTTGATTTCAGGGTCATGAGGTCAAAGGTCAAAGGTCGCAGGGCTCAATATATATGCTGAATTAGCTTGTAATTGCAAAATCTCAAGAACTGAATGTCAGTTTTCAATAAAACTTGGTACCTGAATGTCACAGGATGCCATTGTAGCCATCAGATGTTGGGGTCATGAGGGCAAAGGTCAAGGTCACAAAAAAGCTTGTAATTGCGATATCTCAAGAACCAGTTCACAAATAACCATCAAACTTGGTACCTACATATATTTGTATCTTGGAGAGCCAATAGATTTATAAGATTTTGAGGTCATTAGGTCAAAGGTTAAGGTCACGGCTCATATATATGGAAAAATAGCTCATAATTGTGATATATCAGATCTGGTTTACAGATTACTATGAAAACTGAGTTGACAAATTCAGTGCATGTTAATTTGGGCTTATATATAAATCGCGCAATAATGGAGGCATCATTTTCGACTGCGCGTAGTCGAAGGTCCATCTAGTTTAAAATATCACTTGTCCAAATAGAAAATATACTTGCCCACTTACTTATAGATGAGGTCTATACGTAAGGAATTACATTATTCTTTTGTCATTGACCAATAATTTAGTTGCCCGATCGCGCAACCAAACTAGGCCATTTATGAAATTGTACTTGCTCGACTTCAATTTTTACTTGCCCCGGGCAACAATAACAATTATGTTGTAGAACATGTAGTTAGTTAGTAAGGGAGTTCTGAAGGAGTTTGAGTCATCTCTAGACACAGCCATGAACACAACAAAGACATTGAACCACTGCTCCCAAAAGCACAGGTAGTAAAGTTGGCTAGTTTAATTGATACTTAGTTAGTTTAATAGGAAGGGGGTTCTGAAGTTCTGTTACTTTGTAGTTAAGTTTGTGAGATATCTATTTAGCTACTTGATTCATTAGTTTATCAAAAAGATTTTTGTTTGTAGTTATATAACAGGTTCATTAGTTATTAAGTGAATTAGTTTGTTCATAAGTAACCACAACAAATTTCACATCATTCACATTAAAATTATTGTTATCTATTTACTGCGTACTTCTATGCGGTGACTGCAATAAACATTGGTTTATCTTCTGTTTCATTATATTTCTTTCTCAGGAAAATCTGAATCCCCTGATGGTACTAGAACTCTTCCGGAGAATCCCAAATGAGGTAAGATATGCACAACCAGAACAAATGAACAGCTATAATTCTTCTTCTTCTGGTGATTCTGCTCAAGAGCAGGTCCTTAACACCATCACACCTCTCTTCTCATGGCTCTTCTTTTGAAGTATCCATATGGGCCATTCTTAACAGTGACCAGCATCATGATGCGTTTCCTTCCTCTTGATCTCTTTCCTCTTATTCTTCCTTCTAGTACCAGTCTGAGCAAACTGTTGTGTCTAATGCTGTGTGCCACCCATTTCTCTTTCTGTTCTGTATAATTCTAATCAGTTTCTGCTCGTCTCCATCTCTCTTTAACACCCTTTCATTGCTGATTCTGTCTGTCCATTTGATCTTTAGAATGTGTCTCCACATCCCTGTTGATGTCAGATTTCATGACAGCTATAATTATATACAGTCAAACCTGTGTATAGTGACCACCCCAGTGAAGCAAGAAAAGTGGCCACTGTAGAAAGGTTGTCTCTAAGGACTGGTTCCATGATAAGTCACACCAAGCATTTCAAGCAATAAATATATGTGATCATTTACATATTTGTGTAACTGCCAAATTATTTAATTACAAAGATGCATGAAAAAAAATTCTTAAAGGTACATTAAATTTACTTGTACTTGAAACACTTTATTTATTTTATTTCAGTAGGGTTACTCTGTCAGCCACAGAGGCCCTACAACCAAAAATGCAAACGCAGATTTTAATATGATGACATAAACGGTACCCCGGGATACCAGACGAAAATCCGCCATTTTGTTTAATTATTTATTTAATTTTTAGGGCTGTACTGTGGGTATAGCGTGCATACAATCGAGCGCTGCACTGCATGCACAACGCAATAGCTGCGGTACGGTTGGACGCAAGATGGCGCTACACAACGCGGTACCCCGGGGTACAACGGTACCCCGGGGTACTGCGTGTGTCATCATATATGCAATAAAAGAGATTATTGAAAGAATTTGTTTGGTTTTCCACATTCTTATTTTCTACAGGACGTCCCGCTGCTGTGCATGGACACCGAGAACAGTCGACCCCAGGATCTCATCTTGACTCGTCTTTTAGTCCCGCCGCTCTGTATCAGGCCGTCTGTCGTTTCGGACCTAAAAGCAGGAACGTAAGTATGATAACTCTCTTATTACCAAGCAACAGTGGTGTAGCGCAATAAATACATAAGGTGTGCCCCCCCCCCCCCCCCCAATCAGTTCGACCAAGCTATGCCACCGCCGGGCTAAAAAAATCTACTAGGTTATTCTATCGATCTGTATTTTGATATCTCATCTTGACTTGTCTTTTAGTCCTGCCCATTTGCATAAAGACGGTTAGTGGACTCAGACTTGAAAGTAGGAACGTAAGTGAAAAGGCCAAATCTCAAAATTTACTTTGGGATTCCCTGTTAGCTCCTCTTTCCTAGTATTTTAAGAATATGATAAACCCTAAACTGGAAATATAGGCTTATAGAATTTCTCTTTGAAAAAATACTGTAGAAACAAATTTGTCGATGTTGTGGCTTTTAGTTTTTACACAGATAATACATCCCAAATTTTGATATAGATATATATATATATATTTTTTTTCCATTTTGAATGTGAGATGTGAATGATCGTTTTCTCTTTTTATTCCCTTTTTAGATGTAATCTTGTTCTGCCGTGTAAAGATGAATGTATGAAAGTGACACACAATTCAGCGAATGCACATCTGACAAAACCTTGAGTGCATTGCATTCAGGGGCGGATCTAGCTTTTTGCTAAGGGGGGGGGGGGGTTGACCCGGGCCACGAAGCAGCGAAGTCCGAGCCGTGTAGCGGCGAGTGGGGGGAGAGTCCGAGAGGGGGGATTTTTTTGCTATTTTGAACCCCCGTAAGTGATTTTTTTTCACTTTTTTTCTACTTTTTCCACTAACCCCCCCCCCCCCCCCCCCCTGGATCTGCCACTGGCATTTACAAAATGCACTCTAGACCGTGTATTTATTCTGTATAGTATTGCATTTTAAGCTTTTTGTTTTTCTTCTTTTCTAGAAATGAGGATGATCTAACGGTGAAGCTGACGGAGATTATCCTCATCAATGATGTGATTGAGAAGAGGAGAAGGGCAGGGGCTAAGATGTCCATGATCATGGTACGTCTGCACGTCACTGGTTCAATAATAATAACTCTAGCGTGATCCTGTCTTTTTTTCTTCTTCTTCCTGAACCTCCTAGGAGTATACTCGCACAAGTTTCTATCAAACCCCCTTCTTTGCTCGTGCTCCAATTTGATTTTAGTAATACATTCTGGCAACAACCATGGAAATATACAAAAATATATTTGTGTCCAAACTTTATAATCATAACTTCTGCGAAGACCTATTAATTGGTCTGCAAAACAGTTAAAGGCAAATATGCGTGGGTTAAAAAGGGTAGTCAGCAAAATCCAACTCGCACTCCACCGTAATCTCCTGAGGTAAACTCACGATATGTGTATCGATCGAAGAGCGTGCTTCTTATGAAATTGCATGCTTGCTCGAGCTGTGACCTGAGCCCGAGGCAATCGCTGATAACATCAAAAAGTGGCACTTTGAAATCGGTGCGGTTAAGCGTGTTACGTAGTAGTTTCGCTCGTAAACATCTCTGATGGAATTCCATTCGACCATGATTCGACTAGTACAAATATTCCGAACGCGACTCGGGCCTTCGTGAAGTGGGACAGTTTGCGATCGCTACTTATAACTGAGCCAATGGGGATTACGTACCATGCGTAAAAGTGCGCAATATGGATCCACGCGTGTAATAGACCGGTCTGAATTCCCTTTAAGTTAGCCCTTAATTTTCTAAACATTAGAACCGTTCTTCTTCTGCAGACCTATGAACACATATTTCAGCATAATGATAGATGTTCTAAATGATGGTACACATTTTCTGGAAACCAATTTGTATAGACTTTTTGGAGGAATTAACTTACAAAACTATTCTCTCATTTATGAAAAAATAGTTGTGGGTGTTGGTTCCCTTTAAGCACTTGTTCCTTTGCTTGCCTTACTGTAGGAAGACTGGGACTTCTTGCAGCTGGCCTGTGCTCTGTACATCAACAGTGAGACCTCGGGACTACCCTTGAACATGCAGGTAAGTGTGGTGGTGAATGCTTCCAGGGGAGTGGAAATTGAATGTTGGATTTAGTATAGGTTTTAACGTGCATTGAGTGGGTAATTCAAATGGTAAAAAGTAGTAAAAGGACAAATTTTCCCCACTATATTTTATTTGCAAAACTTATTGGTACTCGGTATAAAAGATTTTATGGATGCAAAAGGGAAGTAAGAAAAAATGCAAGGAAATAAAGTTTTGTAAACTCTCCTAGGTACAGTATCTTCTTCATTCCCTTCTGACTTATCTCAACAAGGCGTCACCACTGAGGATCACATTTCTCAATTTTTCCCTGTCCAGTACATCCTCATCTGTTACACCAACCGCCCTCCCCCACCATGACCATTAACATCCTCTTTGGTCGTCCTCCTTTCTCCAGTATCCTTCTCCCTATATTTTGTTTCCCTCATTTAAACATGCCCAAACCATCTCAGGTTTGCCTCCCATTACTACTTAGTTCTTTCATTACTGTATCTGTGTACTATATTTGTTTAAAGGGACAGTCCCTCTTTTATAAAACGTCTGAACAGTTTCCAGTTGACGGATGAGGATGAATGTAACACGCACAAAACAAATCAGATCGAACAGCCCTGTAATTTGGATTCTATGAATGAAAAACGAATGCATCCCTCCATCAAACTATATATCGGTCAATAAAAGAGTTTAACTGATTTAGCATAATATTACAATAATATTGTACTTATTCTTGTAAAGGTATTGTGAAGCCGACATTTGTAAAGGTATGTCACGGAAAAAAATCTCAAAAATTAAGAATATATAATAACATGTAGTCAGTTTAAGTGAGGTTTGGTTATTTTGTATAGTATTCAGTCATTATGTGCGCGGGTCACGTAGCTAGCGCGGGTTACGTAGGGGTCACGCATAGCGTTGTGGTACTCCGTGGAATCCGTGTACAAAATTCCTCACTGGGTGAATATACGTATAGTGCACAATTAACCGTTGGACGATGGTTTATTAGTTTTAGCTCTATAACTCCACGAAAAAGAGATTTCAAGCCCTAATTTTTTCAGGCATGCTATTAAATGACATTTTCTTTCATATAAGACAATAATCTCGCAACTTTTGAAATGTGGCTTGCAAAAGAGGGGCTATCCCTAATACAGAAAGAGTATAATCTTAGTTCTTTTTATTTATCTAAAATTGTAGCCCAAGAAACCTACCAGGGGATTCTGCCAGAGACTGAAGGGCAAGCAAGGTCGTTTCCGCGGGAACCTGTCAGGAAAGCGCGTAGACTACTCCAGTCGGACTGTTATCTCACCCGACCCTAATCTCAGGATAGATGAGGTAGGCACAGGGTATGATGAAGGTGGTGGCAGTGGTGATGATGATGATGATGATGATGATGATGATGATGATGATGATGATGGAGATGATGATGATGATGATGATGATGATGATGATGATGATGATGATGATGATGATGATGATGATGATGATGATGATGATGATGATGATGATGATGATGATGATGATGATGATGATGATGATGATGATGATGATGATGATGATGATGATGATAATGGAGATGGAGATGGAGATGGAGATGGAGATGATGATGACGATACTGACGATGACGATGATGACGACGATGATGATGATAGAGATGATAATTATCTCTCCAAACCTTACCCTAGTATAGATAAGATATGCATAGTATAAGATAAGGTTAATGATATTACGAAATTGATGATTTGAAAAAGCCTGAATGAACCCAATTTTTAAAAAGATTTCCCTTCATCCCATCTTTACAGGTTGCTGTTCCGGAGCACGTAGCCAAGTTGCTAACGTACCCGGAGAAGGTGACCAAGTCGAACATCACCCTCATGAGACAACTCGTGATGAATGGGTGTGACACGCACCCTGGAGCAAACTTCATACACCAGAGACACACGCAGAACAAAATGTGAGTTATGAGTTGCCTTTAATACTAATTGTTGCTTTAAATTTTTGAGTTTTCTATTTAGAGTCATTTACTATGCCCCCACCCTATGTTTCATTTAACATTTGTGACTGTTAGAAAATTGGTATTATTGAATTATATAATCTTTACAAAATATGCTTGTTTGTCATTTAAAATTAATTTTTATGTTTTATTTGATTTTTACCAAGAACCAAGACATATGCTCTTTTTGTACCTTCCTTTCAACAGGTTCTTGAAGTATGGAAACCGACAGAAAATGGCACAAGAACTTAAGGTATTTTTAATTTATCAAAATTCAATATCTACTACATTGTTTTTACTTGACTTCATACCAAAAAAAAAGAAAAAAAGAACACATACACACACGCACACATACCCGTAAATCGTGTCAATCGAGGACCTAAATCCTTGTACTATGCAAACGTGGACACACTAATATGTGTCACATTGATATTCTGCGTCCAACCGAGGACTATTGTGTATGTGTTTGACTTTCTGCGTCCAACCGTGGACGTACGGGGGTGCACGTTAATTTTTCCGGATTTTCGATGCGCGCGCATATGAATGGCATATGAATTAGCAATCCTTTGCACTAGTTAAGTAAACGAGGACGGTCCACGGTTGGAAATGTGTCCGTGGTTGGATAGTAGTGGCATATATTATGTCCTCGGTTGGGGGTGCTTACAGACTCACACACACACACACACACACACACTCACATTTCCGCATTATGCTAATATATTTCTATGAATATAGATTGATAGAATATTGACGAAAAGTCATTGTATATAGTTATTTAGTTATTTATAATCCAAATTAATACTATATCAGCACCTTGGACCCCTTTGAAAAAACAGCTTGTAGCTGACGAGTGCAATCCATCCCATGAGTGGAGAATAAATAAATGAATAAAATACCGTAAATAAATATTTTTGTTTGTACAATGTCTGCGGTTTCAGTACGGTGATACAATTGAGAGGCATCTGAAAGATGCAGTATTGATATCATCATATTAAACAAACCAATCCTAATCCAAATTGATAATAAAACAGCACCTTGGACCCCTTTGAAAAAAACAGCTTGTTGCTGACAAGGCCAATACATCCAATGAATGGAGAACTAATAATTAAATAAAAGAAATAAATATTTTTGTTTGTACGATTTTTGCAGTTTCAGTACGGTGATACAGTTGAGAGGCATCTGAAAGATGCAGTATTGATATCATCATATTTAAAAAAAACAATCCTAATCCAAATTGATAATAAAACAGCACCTTGGACCCCTTTGAAAAAAACAGCTTGTTGCTGACAAGGGCAATACATCCAATGAATGGAGAATTAATAAATAAATAAAAGAAATAAATATTTTTGTTTGTACGATGTTTGTGGTTTCAGTACGGTGATACAGTTGAGAGGCATCTGAAAGATGGAGCATTGGAAACTTATTCATAAAACCAACCCTTTGCTTTTAAATCATAAATGTGTTAACAAAATATAATCCCAAACAAATAATATTTATGTTTGTACAAATGTCTCCTCTTTCAGTATGGTGATACAGTCGAGAGGCATCTGATCGATGGGGATGTGGTCCTGTTCAACCGACAACCCTCCCTCCACAAACTCAGCATCATGGCTCATAGGGTAACTATCAAACACTGGCAGCCTTTAATATGAGAATATGAGAAGGAATGCTCCCCAGGGAGTGGAGATGGTGTAAAGTTCTTTAATAGAGATGATAATTGTATCATATTAGGTGCTATAATTTGTATTATTATGGGGTGGGTGGTTTTATTTTCGGCAAGTTTGGGGTTCAACCGACAGGCTTGCCATGCACAAACTCAGTTTTATAGCTCTCAAGGTAACTATCAAACACTGGCAGCCTTTAATATGAGAATGATCTTCTAAATGTCCATGAGCCACTTGGAAGGAATGCTCCTCATGGAGTGGAGAAAGTGTGCACAATGTGTGTGGGCTGCTATGTATCCTGTGACTGGGGTAATAGTTGGATAAAGCGCTCAGAGATAATATTGTATCATATTAGGTGCTATATACAGTATATCAGACCTATTATATTTATTATATCATTATCGGTGGTGGTGGGGGGGGGGGGGGGGGGGGGGGCGGCTGGGGGCTTTATTTTCGGTACCTGAATCACCAGATATAGTTGGGGATTCAACCGACAACCTTCCCTCCACAAACTCAGCATCATGGCTCACAAGGTAATGATAAAACACTGGCATATTTTTAATTTAAAATTGTATATTACTGATTAGTTTCCCTATGTTTGAAATAATTTATACCAAAAAGCTGCATCACTCTGGTGATCCCTCGCACATATTCCAAAGTTGATTCCTTATCTTTCGGGTTTGTATCCGGTTTAAAATAGCTTCTGTCCACACAGCAATGAAAAGGGTTTCCGGGATGAACAACTTTAACAGTGGTGCTTTCTAGCTCAGTTGGTGAGAGCACCGGTCTAGTAATCTGGAAGTCTGGGGTTTGAATCCCGGGGATGCCCAATTTTCTTTGCTCTTTTTATGCCTCCGCAACGAAGTAGCCGGAGGCATTATTTATTTATATTGTTTATTTCTGGCCAGTTTCCCTGTGTTTGAAATATTAAATAATTATGATAATTGAGATAATTTGAGTGTCCATTATTATTCTTGTCTCTGTTCACAGGCGAGGGTGAAGCCCTTCCGAACGTTCCGTTTCAACGCCTGCGTGTGCACGCCGTACAACGCTGATTTCGACGGAGATGAAATGAACCTTCATTTGCCCCAGACGGAAGAAGCCAAGGCTGAAGCCCTCACACTCATGGGGGTGAGACTTGTTCATTAATTAATGCATAAAGAGGTTATGTTTAATAGGCGGGGCTAGAAATTAGTGCTGGACTGGGGGCCGTCAGAAATGAGGTTTGGGCCAATACAATTTTTGGATGTCCAATTTTACTTGCCTGACTGGACAACCAAATGAAAAAAATGATGTTGTTTGTTTGTTTGCACTCTGAAATTCTGATTGAGGGCCAGCAAAATGTAATCAATCTCTATTTTACTCATCCGACTGGGCCACTGTGAAAAATTAGTCAATTTCTAGCACTATAATAGGTATAAAGAGATGAATTCGCCCAATTTGTATCGTTTGTAGATCTGACTTAAAATCAAACCTACATTTACCAAAGGTGGAAGAGGAAATGTCATAATCTCTCTCACCCATGGGGTTAAGACATTAATTTATTAATGTATGCAAATGTATTCGTCAGGGGGATTATGTTCATGTTAATATTATTTATGGTAAAATGTGTTAATAGGTGCAGATAATGTAGATGCATTCGTTTAATGAGTCTAGTGGCCATGGACTGAATTTCTGACATTGATAGAGATCATTAAAATGTATGTAACATATTCATGTGTGTTTTTTACATTTTTATCTCAAAGGTGAAATCCAACCTGGTGACGCCAAGGAATGGGGAGCCTTTGATCGCTGCCATCCAAGATTTCATCACAGGTGGGTGTCAAAAGAAAAGAAGTTCTGTGGGGGGGGGGGGGGGTATTGCATTAAACACAACTTTGCAATCAAAATCAACTGCCCATGCATAAAGGGAAGCTGCAGCTGCGTTTGATTTCAATCGCAACTAATGGATCAAATGCAAAGTTGCATTTGTACAATTGATTGATTCGCAATTTGTTGTAGTTGGGTTTAATCGCAACTCTTCATGCAACACCCCCCCCCCCCCCCCCCCCAGGTCAAACATGATTTTATTGACTAAAATTAATTATAAACAGCGGCATAAACACTATTAAACAGTCACCATTCAACCATGCTGGAAAAGTCCAAATCAAAGGACAAGTTATTTAGTATCATTACTATGTCATTCAAGAAAATATTGTGATGTCAAAAGTTTGGTAGTTTATTCGATGTATAATTTCATACCTTTAAAACTTATCATTTATTTTTTTGTAGGTGCGTACCTACTCACGTCCAAGGAGGTGTTCTTTGACCGTGCGAGAACCTGTCAACTCATTGCGTCCATGTTGTCCAGTAAGGAGGCAAATGTGCGCGTTACGCTACCTCCACCCGCCATACACAAGGTATGTAGAGGGCGACATTTACAATATATTGATGATGATGATGATATTCATAAATGGCATGATTTTGATTGGGCTATAGCTTGCCATGTATTATAAACTATCACACATCATTAAAAAGAATCTTACAATGTAGGAGCAAAATGTGCGCATTACGCTACCGCCACCCGCCATACACAAGGTATGTAGAGGGCGACATTTAACAATATATTGATGATAATGATGTTACTAAATGGCATGATTTCAACTTGAGTTATTAAAATAGTTAAAGGAACAGTTTCCCCACCAACAATTTACTTTTGAGTATGTTCCTTACACATTAAAACGATACAAATACTTCCAACATTTCCTTTTCTGAGGAAGGGAGGAGCATCATTCAAAGACACACACAGTACGGCCTAATCCTATTCGTCATACAGCATGGAGGATGCCATCATACTTTTAAAACCTGGATTTTGAATTGTTCTGGAACGTGATCTAGAATGTGACATCGATCCCCCAAAAATAAGCTCCGCCTCTTTTTGTTCCTTTTGAGAGTACCTTTGCATCATTAACAATCAATGATATCTTTTTTTATTTCTTTGAACATATGAAATATGAGACGCCATAGTCCTATATAGTTATAAATACTTTCATGTTTTTTCATACAGCCCACGAAGTTGTGGACGGGTAAACAGGTGTTCAGTATGGTGCTAAGACTGAACATTGACTGCAAAGTACAGGCAAACCTGAGAACCAAAGTCAAGAACTATTCCTTTTGCGAGTAGCCTTGCATCATCAACAATCAATCTTGTCTTATTTTATTTGTTTGAACATATGAAATATGATAAACTGTTATCCTACATACATAATTATAAATTCTTTCATTTTAAAAATATTTTTTTCGCCATGCAGCCAACAAAGTTGTGGACGGGTAAACAGGTGTTCAGTATGGTGCTAAGACTGAACATTGACAGCGACGTACAGGCAAACCTGAGAACCAAAGTCAAGAATTATTCCTTTTGCGTGTAGCTTTGCATCATCAATGATATCTTTTTAAAATTTCTTTGAACATATGAAATATGAGACGCCATAGTCCTATATAGTTATAAATACTTTCATGTTTTTTCAAATAGCCAACAAAGTTGTGGACGGGTAAACAGGTGTTCAGTATGGTGCTGAGACTGAACATTGACAGTGATGTACAGGCAAACCTGAGAACCAAAGTCAAGAATTATTCCTTTTGCGAGTAGCTTTGCATCCTCAACGATCAATCTTATCTTATTGTATTTGTTTGAACATATGAAATATGATAAACTGTTATCCTACAGAATTATAAATTCTTTCATTTTAAAAATATTTTTTTCATCATGCAGCCCACAAAGTTGTGGACGGGTAAACAGGTGTTCAGTATGGTGCTAATACTGAACATTGACTGCGACGTACAAGCAAACCTGAGAACCAAAGTCAAGAATTATTCCTTTTGCGTGTAGCTTTGCATCATCAACGATCAATCTTGTTTTATTTGTTTGAACATATGAAATATGATAAACTGTTATCCTACAGAATTATTAATTCTTTCATTTTTTGTTTGTTTGCCATGCAGCCCACAAAGTTGTGGACGGGTAAACAGGTGTTCAGTATGGTGCTAAGACTGAACATTGACAGCGACGTACAAGCAAACCTGAGGGCAAAGGGAAAGAACTACTCACATGGAGAGGACCTTTGCATCAATGACTCGTGTAAGTGGAATTTGATGACCTGATTGATTGATTAATTAATTAATGGTTTGATTGATTGATTGATTGGTTGATTCATTCATTCAGTCAGTCAGTCAGTCATTTATTTATATATTACTTGATTGATTGATTGATTGATTGATTGATTGATTGATTGATTGATTGATCTAATTGTGATGTTCAGGCAAACCTACAAACTATTGCTGTGGAGGGGACATTTCTAATGACAATGATTGATAGATTGACTGATTAATTGATTGATTGATTGATTGATTGATTGATTGATTGATTGATTGATTGATTGATTGATTGATTGATTGATTGATTGATTGATTGATTGATTGATTGATTGATTGATTGGTTGATTCATTGATTGATTGATTCATTCAGTCAGTCATTTATTTATATTACTTGATTGATTGATTGATTGATTGATTGATTGATTGATTGATTGATTGATCTAATTGTGATGTTCAGGCAAACCTACAAACTATTGCTGTGGAGGGGACATTTCTAATGACAATGATTGATAGATTGACTGATTGATTGATTGATTGATTGATTGATTGATTGATTGATTGATTGATTGATTGATTGATTGATTGATTGATTGATTGATTGATTGATCTAATTGTGATGTTCAGGCAAACCTGAAAACTCTTGCTGTGGAGGGGACATTTCTAACAACAACTGAGGATTGATTGATAGATTTATTGATTGATAGTTCGATTAACTGACTGACTGTCTGATTGATGACTTCAAAGAAATGATAGTGTATCATATTAGCCGTGATAAAATCAAACCTATTCTGATTATTTTCCCTCTCCTTTTTTCTACAGTCATTGTCGTCCACAACAGCGAGCTGATGTGCGGAGCCATGGACAAGAGCACACTGGGGTCTGGATCTAAGAATAACATCTTCTACATCCTCCTGAGGGACTATGGGGAGGACTTTGCTGCCGATGCCATGAGCAGAATGGCCAAGCTGTGCCCTGCATACCTTAGTGAGTTATCTATATATTATATCTCCAATGTCTGTGGCGTTGCGCTCCAAATCCTGATAGCTGGAAAACTTTTGGATGAGTCAACCACGCGTATCGACTCAGAGCGCAAGCGATTACTGTATACAGGATCATATGCGCGCATGCATGGCGTCGCGCTTGGCCACTAGTTCATTATATATTTAAACCTTTGTACACAAATGCTACGTATATAAAGCAAAAGGGGTCCATTAACTTCATATTACTTTTCCCAAAGTGAAATTTGAGACTCATAATATACCAATATCATTGTAAGTTTCTCTTGATTGATATGTTATATTTTCAAAGAAATAAAACAACAATGTTTACCTAGTGAATAGAGTGAAATTTAATGTCAGATTTGTTATCCCCAATCGTTTGCTTGAAGTATCCAAATTCAGATACTTGTGACTAAAAATGTTTTTTTGTGAGTCTCATCTCTTCTACCCGTATTAAAGCATATATGGAGTCGTAGACCTGCAAATCTGTACAAATTATTATAATAAAAATTGTACTAGTTGTTGCGTTTGCTTTGTTTTTCCAGGCAATCGTGGGTTCTCAATCGGTATCGGTGATGTGACTCCAGGCCTGGGGCTGCTCAATGCTCAGAAGGGACTTCTTCGTGACGGGTAGGTCACAAATCGCCAATCTCTTTTCAATCCATATTTGTGCCCTAAATCTCGATCACGGGAATACTGTTCAACTGTGAGCAACATTTACCTGAACAATTTATAAAAGTATACAGTCATTGGAATAAGATTTAAACATGTAAAATGTTTGGGGGAATTGGTTTGAAAATGTTAAAGGGATAGTTGAGTTTTGGTAGAGAGGGCGCTACACAAAATAATTTTTTTGTGAGATAATGAAAAACTGAGTGTCAAATTTGAAAGAGCATACAATTTTAATGGCAGAATAAACTTTATTTGATCAAAATCGGTTCAGAAACGGCTGAAATATCCATAAACATAACCATTTGTAATAAATGTGGGGCCCCACAAGTATTCAATAATTTTGAACCAGCCGTTAAAATTTGTTTTAAAATGCTTCCTATTTTCAAAAAATTTCCAAAGAGGTTTTTAGATAGTTGTTGATTATCTCTCTATCTAATCACTATTTCAACAAAACATCACATGCACAATATTTTATTTGAAATGGTTTAAACAAATACATTTTTTGAAAGCGCCCTCTTAAGTTTAAACAGTTCTTTTTTAATGATAACAGGCTTTTTACTTAGTCGTTTGTAATTTTTGTATTCCTTGTGAGCATGGTGGAGTTATAATTATTAGTTTGTAATGTAATGGTGCAGGTTTTGGTTACTAAAATTAAGTTTGACTAAAACTCTACTCTCTCTACCAGAACTCAACTATCCCTTTAATATGAAGGATACGTTTGTACGGTTATTTATTTTGTTTTACATTCAAACAAAATTGAAATGAAAAATTAAGTTGAATAGATAAAAAAAAATGGTATGCTTGATTTTTGTATGTAGGTACTCCAAGTGCGATGAGTACATCAAGCAGTTAGAGGATGGCAAGCTGCAGACACAGGCTGGATGCACCGCTGAGGAGACGTTAGAGGTGAGAAATTGCCCCCCTCATGCACCCCCTTTCGTACACTACCATGTTTAAAGCTAATAAGCAGCATTGCGAAAGTTATGGAAAGCATCTATATTGGCCAAACTAATAAATTAACCCCTTGACTACGGGAAGCGAGTGGGTTGTGTACTGCGGAGGAGACTTTAGAGGTGAGAAATTAAATTCAATCAATGCAATATTTGATTGGTCCTACTCAACGGAAAATTGTTTCAGGTTCACAAAATCTCAATTATTAACAATAAATTAGTTCATATAAAAAAAACATCTGAACTGCAAAATTAGATAACAAA